>LZPO01017424.1:205089-232065 GCA_001675575.1 Neotoma lepida
TGAACTCTGTTGTAAACTACAGACACTAGTTAACACAATGAGTCAAGTTCCACTCAGAGCCTAATCCCATTGCTGCAGAGGCAGGGCAGGGAGATAGATCCCTGAGACTCTTGGTCAGCCAGTTCAGCCTNATTGNTGAGCTTCAGGATGTGCTCTGTCTCAAAAACTAACAGAGAGCAATCCAAGAAGAAATTTTGTTTACNCCCACACATACTCACAAACACACTCACACTCAGACTCACACACATCACCACANACATATACACTTATGCTCCCACACACCACACCACACACTCATGCTCACACTCATATACACACAACTCACACACACACCACATTCACACACTCATGTTCACACACACACACTTACAAACACACTCACCCTCACACATTCACACCCACACCCATAGACTCACAAGCACTCATGCTCACACACACACACACACGCACACACACACACACACACACACACACACACAGAGTTACTTTTGAGATGAATGCATGTTTTCCTGCAGTTAAACACAGGAAAGTGATAACTCCAGGGGCCAACATCTGACCAGGGCTTTGCATCTCCTTGATGCTCACTTGGACTTGCTGAGGTAAAGAAGAATTTCTGTATATCTCCCTGGAATCATCACCATACAGAACACTATTGTTTTCTTTAATTTTTTTAAAAAGTTCTTTTTCTGATTANAAAAGTAATGATATTCACTACAAAAAATTTGGAAAACNTGGAAACAAAAAAAATTGTTCATGGTCAGCTCAAATAATACTTCATATCTTAAAATAGTCTGCAAAAATATTATGTTTACTAAGACTATAACATGTAGATGTATGATTTAGCATTACGAATGAGAAAGGAAAGCTGGGTAGAAACATGACTAAAGAAAATGTGTTAGGAAATGGTTCTCTTGTCCTAAATGCATGGAATTATTATACGAATACAATATTTAAAATGGNGTTTGCTATGGTTATTAATTAAGGTGAGTATCAAGGACAGAACCTTGAACTTGCCGGTGGGGGTTTTCTGAGAACTGCTGGCCTTTTCAGTGTACCTCTGTTAGAGAGAAAGCACATTGTTCTCCCAGGCTGCATGCACTCTACGGCTGAGCCTGGGGCTGGGAGCATGGGCACTGTTGCTGTGGTCAACTCTAGCACTTTGTATAAATCCCACAGAAGATTCAAAATTCCTAGGAAGAATCAATCTCATGAAAACCAGTGTCCTCCAGTTTTTACAGAAAGGTGCTTGTGGATCTGTGGCAACCTGTGGCATTACACTGTGATTGGAAGCCAGTGTGAGGACTTGCGTGGACATGAGATATTTTGATTTTAGACTTCCAAACTGTCTGTTTCCTAGTTGATTTTCCTAAGGATTTGGCAGAGGTTCTCAAACATTTGAAGGAATATAAGTGTACTAGATGAACCAACAGGAGGGCTCTTATACACTCTTAGTGCATAACAAAGAGAACAAAACACACAAATAACTAAAATGAAAAAATAAGGAAATCTGGGTGGTGGTGACACACACCTTTAAACCCAGCATTCAGGAGGCAGAGGCAGGAAGATCTCTGTGAGTTNGAGGCCAGCCTGGTACACAGAGCAAGTTCCAGGACAGCAAAGGCTACACAGAGAAACCCTGTCTCAAAAAACCAAAAAGAAAAAATAAGNAGATGAACAGAATGTGTTTTTATTTTTTTAATGAAGTGAAATTATTTTTGTATAATTCTAGACTGATAGATGCATGACCATACACATGTCCCAAAACTTATCCAGAATACAAAAAGAATGAACTCTATTGTAAGCCACAGATACTAACTAGTTAANACAACGAGTCAAATTTTGTTCAGTAATTGTAACAAGTATACCACACCAATGCAGCACAGTCCTAACAGGAAATTATACGTGGGGAGAGGCACGTGAAAACTCTTCACTAGTTACTTACTTTTCTAAAACTTCCCTACAAAGAATCTACTCATTGAATAAGAAAATGGAAATNCTTATAATTTCCAAATCATTTTTCCAAANCATTTTATGTGGTCTTATCAAACTGAATGAGACAATTCACAGGGTGTGTGGCAAGATAACATGGGGTGTAATGATTATTTTTCTGAAAAGCCAGTCTTGTCTAGAAATCTGCTTTTTTAATTAAAAGGACACCAAAAAGTAGGGCCAGGTGTGGTGGCACATGCCTTTAATACCACCATACAGGAGGCAGAGGCAGGTGGATCTCTGTGAATTCCAGGCCAGCTTAGTCTACACAATGAGTTCCATGACAACTAGGGATATGTAGGGAGATTCTGTCTGGAAAAAAAACAACAAAAAACCCAAAACTAACTAACTAACTAAATAAATAAATAAAGATAGGCCAGCATAAAGATCATGCAGCGTGATGTCTATAGGGAAGAGACTGGCTTCTTGGGCAGATCTCTCTGTACGTGGAGCCAACAGACCATCTTAAAACTTCCTGGCAGGCCTCTCCCAATGGGTGCAGGAATCCCATTACGATTTCTAGGTTTCCCAGATTTCAGAAACACCGCACCAAAAGCCAGTTTCCTTTTGGCTTCTGCACTTACGTGACTTACCCTTTTTCTTTGTCTTTTGAATTGCCTTCCTTTTGTTTTTTTCTTCCTTCTCCCTCCCTTGCTTGTTTTGAAATTTAAGCTTGAAGCAAGATGGCTAGATTTACAGCTTCTCATCAGAAATGAAGCAAACACTATTCCCTTTCTCTGGAAAGAATGCAGACTGTCAGTGCTGAGGGTCTATGCCGAGTCACCTGGGATGGAGATGAACGGAAGGTAGTAACCTAGCCTGCCTTCAACAGAAGTCCTGTTCTTGATCAGTTACACCCAGTCACTAACAGCCTACAGCTAAGGAGGCTTCCAACCCATTCAGAGACATGACATCCTCTCTGGCAGTGCCATCTGTGCATAACCATCCGTCCAGGGGCACAGCTGATTGAAGCATGGTCAAGGTGAGGGCACATCACTCTTCAGAGGGAATCCCTGAAGAAAGACTATCTTTAAAGAGTGAGCTTTCAAAGCATAACATGGACTTCCAATCCAACAGTAGTACAATGACTACATGCCAGTGTAAACATCTAAAAACCCAATAACAACAGCAAAACCAGAAGAAATAGAAAAGAGACTATCGGGGAAGAAGGCATCTAAAGGAAGGAGGAAGAAGATGGCAGGGATAAAAGAAGATAATGTGGGAATGAGACAAAAGTGCATGCTTTCTTTCACACACAGAATCTAGATTTGATACACAGGAGTATTTACATAAATCATGAAAGCAGATGGGAAGTGATTGAGGGTGTGGAGAGGACCAGCAAGCAGGGAGGAGGAGGAGGAGGAGGGATGGGGAAGGTAGTGGGGAGGACATAAACAAGGCACAACGTATAAAAATGTCTTCAAATCCATCATTTTGTATGNAAGCTCAACAGTTAATAAGAATAAAACAGTAGCTTAAAAACCAGTTAGCNATCTTTAGAGCCAGACACCAGAAAGCCACCAAGCAAAGTAATAGCATTTCTAGCTACAACCCAAGCAGAGGCCCAAGTAAGTGGCAGTCAGCTCTGGCTGAAGAAGGAAATCCTGGAAGAGGAAAGGAACCCTGCCCGATCTCCTTTGTCCCATTCCCTAGNGGCAAAAAGCTCAAAGGTAAATCCTGACCTAGCAGAGAANTAGGGAGCAAAGAGGGAAGNATNATGCTTATCTCCAGAATGTTATCTTTATCTTGAGCTGGACTCTCTTGCTCAATTGGGACTCTGTGTGCCTTAAAGTCACACTATTACCTTAGGGTACTTAGAAAGGCTTTCAAAAATGTTAATAAATAAGGGAAGANAAANCCACTAAGCTTTCTAAAGCATAGCAAGAAAGCAAGACTGAAATTGTATCTGGGCTGGTTCAGTAAGGGAACCAGTTTAGCTACACTGCTAGATTTGTTTTAAAAGCTTAATCTTGATTATGTTGAAGACGGTAGATTAGAGAAGGCAAGAGTGACCTCAAAATGTTAAAACTGTAGTTGTAAAGGTCCATGGTGTTCCAACAGATGATTTCAGCAATGGCAATGAAGNGAATGGAAGATTCTAACAGATGTTGGTTAGCAAGTTAGCAAGCACAAGCAACAGGTTTTGAAGGCAGACTGGAAGTGGAGCCAGGCGAGACAGGTATCAAGGATGTTTCTAGGTTCGGGGCCTGAGGAGCTGGGCAGAAAGTCTCAGAGTGGTGGCTGTAAAGTTCTCTTGGAGAAGTGAGCTGGGCATAAAGAGGAGGGGCTCCCAGTCAATCCGAGCTTTAGCAAGTTCCCGAGGCTATTTTAGAACAGTTCCTAACAGCTTTGGTTGCTTTGAGGTGTCTCAATGAACAGAAGGCAAAGGCAAGAATCTGAGACGTTCTTTAGAGACTGAAATGTGCGTTGGCTAGAGTTAAGCGTTCGTTTAGTTAGGAACAAAGAATTCCATAATATCTCTGCACAGTGCCTAGCTCTTCAGAANCTGGGTTCTGAAGGAGAAATACATGTGATCTTTCTCACTTGCTNTTTCCCAAAGGAAGGCCTTTGCCTTTCTAAGCTAAATGTGTTTGTCTACCCTTGTCAACAGAGCCAGCTTCAGCAAGCGCTGCCAAATGACTTCCCAAGACCTTAGAGCGGGACTGAAGAACCATCATCCTTGGTAACAAGCAGGGAACTACATTCATTTCTCAGTGTTCAGAGTATAAACATGTGTCTCAAGCCAAAAGGTGGCTGAGAACAGGGGTGAGGGGTGCGTATGAGCATCCATCCTTAAACTCAGGGCTGGTCAGTGGGATGACCCAAGACTCACTTCAGCGAAATTAATGGGAGGACTTGGTTTAAGGTGTCAGAGACTTGCACAAATGGTAATTTTTCTTGGCTCTTAACTCTTGAAGCTGTATGCCCCAATGGCCCNGGATTTGGTGATAAGGAGCCAGTTACGCATGGTATCTTTCAAAGTGCTGTCCCACTACTTAAACCAGCAACACAAATATTTGCAGAGGTGTCAGAAGTCAAAGGCCTACGGNCCTTCCAAGCAGCTGCATTGTAGGAACTGCCAATCAGATCTTCAAAATGCTTATCCAAAATAAAGACAAAGTCTGTAAGAGCATTTGGCTGAGCTGTCTGAACTGTGGGTTTAAAGAGCCCNAGAATACGGGAAAGGTTGGTGACTGCTTCCCAGGTACAATTTATAAACACACAATGCTGCGTTTTCCTCCAGTGGGTGCCGCAAAATGGCTTTGGTGCTTTCTTCTAGAGAAATCATGAAAATTTATGAATTAGTCTATGTCAATTTCTTTGGTTTGAAAATGGCTCTAAAATTATGCAGCAGCACAAACATTAAGAGGAGAAGCAGGGTAAGTGGCACNTCACATTCTTTACACTATTCTGCATCTNAGCTGTGAGTCTGAAGCTACCACGGGTTCTAAAACACAAGTTTTCAAAACTAGGAATTGGTTCTGCAGTCCCTGAGTTTTTGCTCCTATTATTCATCTTTGAAATATTCTTTTGTTCATGAAAGAAAAATTAATGTGATTTTTGGTTAGGTTTATTTAAAAAAAAAAAACAAGAGCATTCATTGCATTGGATAGCAATAGAAACATCACAGCAACTGTCTCCAACGTGGCAGCAGAACACCATCAACTGTGTGAAAAAGACCCTCATTTTTCAATTCCAAATGGAAAAGGTCCTGGCTGATTCAAAAGGATTTGGCTGTGGATCTAAAAACTTACATGCTTTGGGAATAACTAACAAAATTCATCTCTCAACTGAAGAGCCGTGTTGCTGAAGAAAACAAAACTTCGTCACGTTTTGTCCTACATTGCCAGACAAACTNATGCACATCTGANCACAGAGTTTGGAGTTCTATGTATTTANCTGATCCTTCCAGCCAGAGAATCCTGTTTTATCCTTTGCTACCACCNCTGGATTATCCATGGATAATCCTAAAGGGAGAAGCANTGAAATTTTGTCGACTTTAGAACTGGTCCTTACATGCCCCAAACCGAATTTGGGGTTAATATAATATTCTCATTGATAAAAACACTATGTAACTATATGCCTGTACTCATAATTCTAGCACTCAGGGATCTTAGGGATTGATTGGTTAGCAAGAGCTATCCAGAATATTATAGGTATATCAGAGGGAAAACTTCTCTTGGATTTGAGTATTGGCAAATGTGGCAACACGGCAGTAGTGCAGTGACCTCAGGGANTATCTAGTCTAACTCTCATGTTTCTAGATTTTTCTTTTTACAAGTTTAAAATGGCTGGCGCTTAGTTTCTGGGTGCGGTGGGAATGCTGGCCTCCTGACAATCTAATAAAGATAAAGATATCCTGTCTATAAAATGTATTACTAACAAATTAAATATAATTTGAAGGGTTCTATGAAACGCCTGGAGTCATTTTTCTATTCTATACCGCAAACGACAGCCCCTGTTTGACTGTCAGATGACAGAAGAAAAGCTTAAAGGAAGACACACACCANGCCGTTTCCTTTAGTTATGGGTGGACTTTGAAAGTGGGAGGGGTAGGAGGGGAGAAAGAAACTTTTATTAAGACTTTAGGCCCTTGGTATCCCTGAAATTATTATTATTATGGGATATAGGATGAAGTTTGAAGCATAAGCAGCTGAGGTGAAACTACAGACTGCTTTAAACGGAGCAGTTATTTTGAGTGATCTGACTCATGTCGCTTCCTCACAGCCGCCCACTGCCAGCTGCGAAATAAGCAATTCCCTTCCCTAGGATGTTACTGAGAGCCATCAAGTTTCTCCTGCTGAGTCTCCAGGGAAGAAGNAAGCAGCCAGGCCTGGGGACTCTGACAGTAGAGGGGTAGTGCAGGAGTCCGGGCTGGCGGAGTGCCAGCTAGGTACTTCTCATTTATTAATGTACTCTCCAGTATCCTGATGACAACCCTCTGAGGTGAGAAAACGGGAAGGTCAAGAACAATCCCTGCCCTAGAAATCAACGATAATTACTGAAACCGGACCATGAGCCCTTTCTCAAGCCGTGCTGCTTCTTTGTTGATTCTTCTCTCGTATAGTACGTCCCAACTACAGCGTTCCCTCCCTCCGCACCTCCCAGCTCCACCCCCAACTCTCCCGGGGTCCAGGTTCACTCCTCCTTCATTTCCCTTCATCAAATCCGTGCTTCTTTTAAGAGAGCTATAAATGACTTCACCTTTCAGCTCAAAACCTGCCATGGGCTTCCTACCTAACTTCAAAATAAAAAAAAAAAAATGTTACCCAAGGCTTGACTTCCTCCAACTTTCCCCACTTCCGATGCAGGGCTCCCTTGCAGTTCCTCAAACATCATCCCACCTCAGGGCCACCTGAGGGAAGTACCCTTCCTCTGTCCTCGGGGTTTCCTCAGGTATCAGCTGTTCCCTTCCTAAAACATTCAGGTACTGCTCAGTCTACTGCTCAGCACATCTCAGAGCTGCTTTTCCGCCCCTGNNGTGTAACTAACACCTACTTCTATATTTGATTATGATCTTCTCCCCCAGAACCCCGACTCAGGTGCCAATGCAAAGAGAGAGGATTTAGTCTTTATTATTTTTGCTGTGTTCCTAGAAAGTGTTGGAACCTGACAGGGGTTCTATCAATATTGGTGTAGTAAATTAATGAATAAATATATTGTTACCAATGGAAAACCGTGAAGATCAAATATTCAATCCAACTTGTAGTGCTGATCTTCCTTCTGTCCGTCCATCCATCCGTCTGTCCTTCCTTTTGTCTGTCCTTCCTTCATTTTCTTAAGATCTATTTTTTAGTATTTTAAAAAGTATGTGTATGGGGCATATGCATGTGAGCTCGGGTGCTCAGGGAGGCCAGAGGTATCGATACATCCTTGGAGCTATAGCTCCAGGTGGTGTGAGCCACCCGATGTGGGTCTTGGGAATCAAACTTCAGTCCTCTGGAAAATCACTGCATGCTTTTAAACCTCTGGGCCATCTCTCTACCCCTGTTTTCTTTCTTTAAAAAAAAAAATTGGGGGCCAGAGAGATTTGAAAGTACTGGCTGCTCTTCCAGAAGACCCTTGTTCAATTCCCAGCACCCAATTTGGCTCACAAATATCTGTAATTCCAGTCCCGGGATGGCTGGAATGCCCTCTTCTGGCTCCAAGAGTACTGCAGCATGTGGTACACAGATGTATGTGCCAGCAAAATACCCACACATAGAAAAATAAGTAATTTTTAAAGGACTTTTAAATGTATTTACTTTTGTGTCTGTGGGGACGACTATCACATGAGTGTGTGGTGTGGGGGTGGGGCAGAAGATGGTGCTGGGGCCCCAGAACCAGAGTGACCAGCGGTTGTGAGTATCTTGATATGGGTGCTGGAACTGAGCCCAGGGTTTCTGGAAGAACAATAAGCAATCTTAACCACTGAGTCCCCTTCCAGTCCTAATTCTGCTCTCTAAGCAGAACTGGCTGGACAGTGTCTACACCTGCTTTCTTTACTAGTACTTCCTGAGTTGATCCATTTGATCGTCTCTACATTCAACTAAATCAAGCACTCACCATTTCATGCATAAATTACAATCAATACATTCAGCTCAACCTCATATCTTACTTCCTGAGCAGACTTGTACAACATAGGTATTTTGGAAGGGTAAAATATGCTCAACATCTAACTTGGTAACANGTCTCAAATTCTGCTGATGCAGTGTGTCTGTGATTAATAGGGATGCATTGTAGAAGTTAATATAACCAGTGTCCTCTAGAATCAGGACAGCTAAAGACAGATTTTTATCTTTGTGTTTCCAGACACTTTAAATATATACTTTTGTATCGGGCCAACTATTTCGAGGAGTGATGGGGCTATGCTATTTAAGTTTTTCTTCTATGATAATCCTTGTGACAAGAATGGATATTAATGATTAATTCAGAGATTGTTAATGACTTTGAAAAGATCATACATGGAAAACATAGTCTAGGATTGGTTGACACACATCTACCACTAAGTCCACTTTGCCTCTAATTTCCAGTTACAGGAACAATTAGCCTGGAAGCCTTGTGATGGGATTAAAAACGTAAATGATCAATTTTGCAAATTAGTTTTGTCTTGAATCTAAAATTTTTTGTAAAGTGACATTATATATCTGCTATGTCCTGGTAAATTCAGAAAATAAGGGTTAGTTAATTGTTATCTAGAAAGATGTTAGATACTAGATAAATCATCCCCGTTAACATGAAATGTGAGACTTCTATACATCTGAGGTTTGGTTTGTATTCCATGCAGAGAACCAGAAAGAGTCCTCCCCAGGAGTCAGGATAGCCACAAACAGCTCTATCCAACAAACACTTCTAGTATTAACTGTGTCTGGCACCAGCCCGACCGGTGACTCAGGGTCAGGCATTTGAGTACTTTGTAAACCTTGGTTTCCTTATCTATAAATTAAGAGAAAATCTTGTTCTGTTGACTTTACATAATAGCTATGACCATCAAGAGGAAGCAAGAAATTGCTAAGCATTCCAAGCCATCCAGTTATGATTAATATAATTATTGCAAGTGAATATACTAATTTCTCCTGTTCCATAAACAGCTTTGACCCTCCCCCACCCCCAACACACATTGTAAGAGCTATGGATTCTTTACCTCTTTTTAAAAACTTACCCAAGACTGAAGTTACTTCTTTTCTCAAGCAAGCGACTATCGGTACAACCGCCATTCTAGGCCACCCTTTTCATCTTCCTCATCGCTGAGAAATGTATGAAGTACTTAAGGTGGAGCATCAAAAGAGAAAAGATGATGGGGCTGGATTTGTGATTATTTAACCCGCTGATCTCTTCAGAGATCAGTCATGACACTCATCACACACGGAGTAACTTCTTTAATATTTGTTTTCACAAGAACAGAAGATGCACACACACTATTGACCTTTTCAAACATGCTGCCTTCACATGGCAGACATGACATTAAAAAAAGTTTTTTAATGACTAGGTAAGATACNGAGTCTGTGCTCATCAGATGAATATGTCAAACATTTAGCTAGAANGCTATATGCCAAGTGCTTTTTCTAGAGGGTTTGTGGGTTTTAATCCATTTAGCCCCCATGACAATTATGCCCAGTCTGAGGTGAAGAACTGAGGACAAAGAGAGGTCACTTTCCCAGGAGACATAGTTAGCACATGATGGAACTATAACACAGATCCAGGCAGGGTGGCTCAAGCATCAGTACAAGTCTCCAGCCTCCTGACAGTTAATCATCGTCCACACTCCTGACAGTCCCTAGGTTTATGAGTGAAGAAAAATGAGGAAGGGGTATTTAGAAATATTTCTGTGGTTTCTTACATACACTAAGACTGAAGACAACACATCTAGAAGAGAAAGGGTTGTGTTGTTCGATTGCATCTCAAGCATCCCAATAGTTAGAAATGAATAAAGCCAGGCCTCACAGCCTGTTGGTTATGGCAATGGACTAATGTGGTTGAGCTTAATCTGGAGAGGACAGGACAGGTCCATGGGGAGAGATTCAGTTCAAATCAATTTCTTTTTGTTGGTTTTCCAACTTTTCATTCCTCATTTTTTTGTTGTTGTTGTTTTTGTTTTTCTGAGACAGGGTTTCTCTGTGTAAAAGCCCTGGCTGTCCTGGAACTCACTCTGTAGACCAGGCTGGCCTTGATCTCACAGAGATCTGCCTGCNTCTGCCTCCCCAGTCCTGGGATTAAAGGCATGTGCCACCACGCCTGGCTCACATTTTTTAAATGCAGAGCAAAACCCAAAAGTATGGGGAAGATCAACTCCTCAGTGATTCTTCAACTGCTGATTACAGTGAAGGAATCACTGGGGGCAGGTCACAAACCTTGTGCAAGCTCACCGATGCTCTGAAGACCACCACAAAGAAACTCCACAAGGAACAAATTCTGGTGGTAAGATTAATCAGACAGTGCAATTTGAAGTGTCGGAAAATCAAGAATATGCAAGACCAGAAAGCCCACTTGCCAACAAACATCTTTATGTTCATCCTATCATTTGCCCTAGAATAGGCCATGGTGGTTTCACTGGTGCTTTCGTGGCAGCTCCATGTTCATATTCACGCTGTAGGAACAAGAGCATGCTTCCAATCTCCATTATTCCAAATGTGTTAAAAACTTAGTCTGCAGGGTGGTCCTACTGGGATATGGTAGAATCACTAGGAGTGAAGCCNAGAGAGGTCCTGGGGTCACTGAGGGCATGCCCCTGTAATGGTACCTAGGGATCTGAGCCCCTTTCCTTTTGTTCTCTTTTTCTCCTTGGCTCATGGTGCAAGAAGTTTTGCTGTAATTTGTTCCCGTCATGATGTGCTGTCCTATTACAGACTCCAAGGCAATGGATCCAGTAGATCACAAGCTGGAACCTCAACACTGCGAGGCAGAACAAACTCCTTATAAGCGTCTCATCCTGGGTAACTTGTTACAGTCACGGAAAGCTGACTAAGACAACCTAGAACGCTAGAAGTGGAACCTAGGTCCTCAAAGGCCAGTTCTAGTGCCTTCTAAAGACAGCTTCATCCATTCTGGGGTTTCTGAAATATGCCTTCAATTACTGACATGAAGACTGCTCCACAGCACTCTGTTGTTTGCTTAAGTTAGTCTTTGTTACAGAATGTCCTGCTCCAAAGTCACTGGAGGCAGACTTATTTTTAGCACTCAGTATTGTTTAGAATTGGGACCAAGCACATGGATGTCCTTGCAGGGAAATGTAAGCATCTTACACTCTGTTGAGTAAAGAGAGTATGTTAGCTTTGTGCCAGATAAAGAAACTTGTGACTTTTCAGACCTTTTCTTGACTTCAAAAGGGTGAATAGTAGATTACAGGCCTGAATTTATAACCCAAAGTCTAACCCAATAGACATTATAAGTCTGGAAGGGGTTAAGGTAGGATGGAAGACAGAGCCTGGTGAGTTCATCAGAAAGCCAACTGGGTGTGAGCACACTATTACCCCGAACTTGGGAGGCAGAGGCAGGCAGATTTCTGAGTCTGAGGCCAGCCTGGTCCACAGAGAGAGTTCCAGAACAGCCAAAGCTACACAGAGAAACCCTGTCTCAAATCCCACCCTTACCACAAAAACAAAGCCTATGAATCTATTGCCCACTACTTAGTTCATTTCTCTTTTCCTAGTACTTCTTCCCTGAGGTCTTTCCAAATTTACTTCTTCAGTACACTTTGTCATCTGTTCATCAGTCGAACCACAGAAGCCCAAAACATCCTCCTGGAAAATCATATGTGTCTTAGTTAGGGTTTCTATTGCTGTGAAGAGACGCCATGATCATGGCAACTCTTATAAAGGAAAACATTTAATTGGGGCTGGCTTACAGTTCAGAGGTTTAGTCCATTATCATCATGGTGAGAAGCATGGCAATGTGCAGGCAGACATGGTGCTGGAGAAGGAGCTGGGAGTTCTACATCTGAANTGGCAGGCAACAGGAAGAGAGCGAGGGCCACTGGGCCTGGCTTGAGCTTCTGAGACTTCAAAGCCCATCCCCAGTGACATACCTCCTCCAACAAGGCCACACCTACTCCAACAAAGCCATATGTCCTAGTCTTGTTGAATAATGCCACTCCCTANGAGCATATGGGAGACATTTTCATTCAACCACCACATAGGTAAGGAAAAGGGGTAAGTAGAANCTGATCTGTCCATTAGACATCAGACATCAGAGCCCAATTCATCCAGCAAANGAGGGAGGTGATCAGCTTCTCTAGACTCTAGGGGGTAGCAACATTTACACCGTCTTTACCATAGCAAAGCACTGTGCTAAGCCTTTGAATACAGGGTCTCACCCCATCCTCCTAGTAACTCTCAGGGGACAGGTGTTAGCCACATCATCATGTTTCTATGGAAACACAGAGACTGAACGAGGCCAGTGTCAGGACTAGGATTTCAACCCAGGCTGATACTACAGCCCACAGTTGGGATTTGTTGAACTTGGTATAAATCTACCTACCTGAGTGGTACTCAAAGTCCATTTTCTCAGTGTTAACAAGTACCACATAGGAAGGAAAGAAAGCCGTATGCTTGGTTGTTGTTTTGTTTCCCTTCTTGCTTGGCATACGAGGGCAGGTCGGTATGTACTTTGAAGGGCAGGGAGCGGTGTCAGGGTGGAATGTAGTGTTCTAAGCCTGCATCAGCTGAGATGTCACATATGTTAGCAGAGCTTATTCACACAGAGGTCCAGGCAGGTAACNGAACTGCTGAAGAAGACTTCCGAAACCAACTGGAGAATGTCATGCCAAGGCCTGTCATGGCGTCTAGTTTACCTCCAGGCAGCTGCTGCCCCTTCTCCATCCAGACTCAGCTGCTGAGTTGAGAACACACATGACAATCTCCCCCGTCTCAACTCAGACTCACAAAGGAATGGGAGGCTGTCCAGTTTACTGGGACTCCTTTCCCTCACTTGCTTTTTTTCTTACCAGCATTCTTCTGCTCATATTTGGCACACTGGCTTCAACCAGAATAACCTCTCCTCGTGTGTGTGTGTGTGTGTGTGTGTGTGTGTGTGTGTGTGTGTGAACAAGCACAAAGAGGTGGAAGGAAATGGAATGAGCAGAACACTTGATTTTGCTTACTTTGCTTTCAGAGTCTCATGCTTGTGCAGGCAAGATGGAATTTGCAAGGAGACACTGGATGATTCTAGGTGCCGACTTTGGCACAGGAGGCTAAGTTTGCCAGGAGCAAAGACAGAGTGGGGGCAACAGGCTATCCTGAAAGCAGAACACAGCATTCCAGGGCAGGGAGTGCAGAAAGCCCCAGGGCTTGACATCTCACTATTGTGCAGAAGAAGTTAGCCCCTCCATGCTATCTCAAGTTGGTACTAGTTCCGTTTCCCCCTCCTACCATGAGTCTAGTTGCCTGGGTGAAACAGAGTTAATATCTAACAGAAGGAAAATTGCCAGTACCTAGTGTGACACCAGTATGCAAGCATCTCCAAAGAGCTTCTGGTTAAAACTAAGGGAAAGGGAAGGGCCAGCACTGGGGTACCACTTCACTTGCAGACAATTCCCCTGTGGCTAGTGTGAAGCATTCTTTAATAGTGACCAGTCTGAAGAGAGGTGTCTGTACAGACAAGCAGTCTTTTTATAGCTAGCCACTACATAGCTTAGTTGCTCTAATAGTGCCTTAAGGTTAATCTGAGCTGTCACGTCTTTTGAGAAATAAGTGTAAAAAAGCCATGTTTCCTAACAAACTTGAACCATGGGTTTAATTTATTGTCTTAACTCTATTTTACCCTACTCCCAGTTCGAATGAATAAAAGGGATATGCAGAATAGTAAAGATTCAATTCCTATTTTTCATCTTGTCTTTGATATGGTTGGAGTTTGTGTTTCAGTAATGGGAGGTATGTTAATCACTCTCCTCATTGCTGCAACAAACTAACTGACGAAAGCAACTTCAGGAAGGAAGGTTATTGACTTACAGTTCTAGAGTACAGCCCATCAGACAGAAGTTGAGGCTACTGGTCATATTGTATCCACAGCCAGGAAGCAAAGAGAGATAAATGCTGGTGTTCAGCTCCTACCCCTCACCCCCTTTATTCAGTCCAAGACTCCAGCTTGTGGAATGCAGCTGCCTATATTTAAGGTGGGTCTTCCCTCCTCACTTAAACTTTTCTAGAAAAACCTGATGTGGAGAAGTATCCTCCTTGAGTTTAAGATCCTCCAAGTTGGAGAAAACTCTTTTAAGATATAGACTACAAAAAGGGGGTTCAGCAACAGGACATTTTAAGACAGAATGTTTACTTACNAAGAGGTGAAACAACAGGGTAGTCTAAGAGAAAAATGAAAAGACTGTCCGCCAAGAAAACTTTTTAGATCTTGAAAACTAGTTAAGACAGGAAGTAAACAACTCAACTTCAGGAAGTCCCTGAAACTGATCAGATTCACTAGGTGTCCCCCTTCTCCAACAGTACATAAGCAATAAAAACTGCTGAGAAAACTCTCAGAGTTTCCAAGCCCAGCCTGGAAGAAGCAGAGACCAGCTGAACTGCCCAGAAGCAACCAAGACCAACAGAGCCACCTGGAAAGGACATTCCAACTTATTGAGCTGCCTGTAGGCTGTGCAGTGTGCTCCAGGTCTCCAGCTTCGGTGAGCTGTCACCTCTGCTGGAATGGGCTTTGGCAATACAGCTGCCTTTGAGTCATTTCTGCTCCTGTAAGTAACCCCTGACCCACGTTCCTACAAGTAACCCAAATAAAACTCTTTGGTTCACCAAGCTGGGCTCCCTGTCTGGGAGGAGTAAAATTTTGGTCACATTCAGGAATAGTGTCTCACTACAACATCCTCATAGATTTGTCCAGCAGTTTGTCTCCTAGGCAATTCTAGAACTTGTCAGGTAGGAAACCATAACAGGTAGAAAATGGATGTCTCTGGAACATCAGCCTACCTGCCCCAATTTATTTTCCATCATGTCATGAGAAAGCCTCCCATAGGCTGACCTACCCACTCTCTTACTTTTGTGGTCTAGTCTTCGCTCTCCTAGATGCAGGTCATGCTCTTATCAGGCTTGCTAACTCAGCCCACCTAGCTCCACACTGCCTATTAAAATTGGCTGTTGCCTCCCTGGGCCTGGCCAGGGCCGAGCCCAGCAGGTCTAGCTCTACCACATGGTTCCCAGCATCTTTCTTTCCCTGGCTTGGTCCAGTTTACTACCATGTGGATGACAGTAGACACAATCCCTCCTCTGATATAGCCACTGCCAACTGAGTATTTGTTCTATTTGCTTATAGTCTGTTTGTGCATGCAGTATTTAGTGAGGAGTTACCACAAACCAGTCACTGTCAAAAGGGACAAACCAATGTCTTTGTTATTAAGGGACTGTTGACCTAGCAAGTCATTGCTTCTTACATTTACTGGGCATGGGGTCACCAGAAGGTATTGTCAAAATTTAGTTTCTTCCCTTGTAAATAATCTGAGGTGGGCCTTCAGACCATGTTTTTAACAATCTTCCAATTGATCACAATGTAATCATACTTGAAGTGGAAACTAGGAAATTGTATGGGCAGGTAGAGAGAGGTGAGTGTGGCACCTCAATTTTGGCCAGGAACGAGAACAAAAGGATGAGCAAGAGTTGGTCAGAACTGAATGATTACGTCCTGTTTGGAGACATGGAGGGTAGCAGAGGCAAAAGATAAACAAAGTGAAAACATTATTTCCATTCACCAAAGTCCCAAACCTTGAACTGAAGGAAGCATTTTATGATAATTTGCTGATGTGACTTATTGACAAGGAGAATGACAACGTAATAGAGATGATGGCTGCAGAGTGCCTCCAAAATAGCTGGATATTAGGCACCAGGGTTCTCAGTAATGTCCGAGGCTCCCATGCCCATCTCCTTCCTCCTTTAGTTCAACNCAGTAAACTCAAGGAGACCATGGAAGCTACAACGATGGTAATCAGTGTAGTTAAAGAACTGCATGGTCTGCTTGGCACTCTGACACTGATTCAAGTCCTGGGAGCTTTGCCAAACTGGGAAACAGCAGAAAGTCTTAGGAATATCAGGGCTGGGTCCTCTGTCCCTTCATGGGATGGGACAGTATGAGTTAAATTTAAGTATAATAGATGAAGGAAATGAAACATGATATTCCATTCACTTTCAGGTTTTTGTCTTGATTCATATATGCATCAGGAATTCAAAGTGGTAAAATCTGTACAGGACAGTCATGATCTTTTGGAGGCACCAGCATTAAATCTGTGTTATGGATGTCATAACATACAGGAAAAGGCCCAGAGTAAGATCTCAGTGCCAACCAGGCTTGGTAGTGCTTGATTGTAATCCCAGTAGTCAGGAAGCTGAGGGAGGAGGATTGTGGGTTCTACACTATCATTGACTATATAAGGAGTTCCAGGCCAGCCTGGGCTACATAGTGAGACCCTGTCTCAAAAATCAAGCCAGGGAGGGAGAGATTGCTCAGTGGGCTAGGGTGTCTAATACACAAGTACAGGTACCTAAGTTTGGATCCCAGTACCCATATAGAAGCCTGGTGTGAGCATGCAGGTGTCTGTGACTCTAGCACTGTGGGAGATTAAGACAAGAGGGTCACTAGGGCTTGTTAACTGCTTGCCTAGCTCCAGGTTCAGTGAGAGACCCTCTGTCAAGGGAATAAGATCGTGTTCTCCTGTGGCCTTTGCACAAATACATATACCTGCAGACACAGGTGAGAATATAACACATACATTACAATCACACCCATTCATATTCTCTCTCTCTCTTTACACACACACACACACACACACACACACACACACACACACCAAACCAAAGTAAATAAAACCTCAACACTTGGTATGGTTTATAACTCTCAAGACAACTCAATGCAAATTACTGGAAAAGTTAAAGTATTAATACAAGTCACCTTTAGCCCCACATAGAAGTATGCCCGTGAAGGAAGATGGAGAGTAGTATCTCATAGCTGACATCAGCTGAAATCTAACATTGCAAGGAAGCATCAGAATGAGGGCAGACTGTCCTAATAATATTCTAATCACAGAGTAATTCAGACTGAGAAGCTGGTAGGAAAAATTCCATCTTCAAACCATTAAACAGAGTCAATTCTTAGAAACTAAACACTATTCATTTTCTTGATTTGCTATGGCACTCGGTTAGTAGTAACAGGAAGAGTCTGGGCTTGGCACTAGAGAGTTAGGATGTGGGAAAGGGAGCATGGGATTCTATGGCGGTTGCATGATGGGAAGTGTAAGGCAGCCTACTATTCTTTAGGAAGGTACTCAGTTCGAGGTCATGAACTCGAAGCTTCATAATACTGACTCCAACTTGTTCACTCTGGATCCAGAACATCAAGGCCTCCCCTCTCTGAGGGTTACAGTAAACTCAGGAGTTAGGGAAGAGCAGGGATGCACCGAGGGTCAGGTCTAAGATGGCCCAAAGCAGAAAGATCAGAGCCTGCTGCACAGTAGCGATCCCAAAAAGGCTCTCTGGAGCTTTTAGTTTTAACAGTTTCCTGAAGAGGCCCTGAGTGTGTCAATAATCTAGTTACAGCTTCCTGGAGCTGGTACTTAAATTGACCAGCCTTTTCACTTCTCTGGATTTAAGGAGACAGAGGTATTTCATGAACATCCACGTCCTTTGTCAGGCACACCTTTTCACAATGGGAGTCAGAATGGCAAGCTTTCTGAGGCTAGCACCCGAATTCCCAGCCAATCCTTCTTGTGCTGCAAGGTCTCAGGCAGCTTCTCAGCCTCCTAGACTTGCAATAAAGAAAGCAGGCCCCAGGAAAAGTGCCTTTGGTGCCTTGGATTTCAGACCGTGCTCCTGTGCTCCTGCAAACCGGAGGAGCGAGCCTCTGCATTGAGGAAGGCTACTACACCTTGTGGAATCATGGTGGGTGTGTGGAACGCACCCCACAATATACATTGGCCAAAGCTATTCCTTTTCAGGTGCTATTTGAAAATTAAAAAAAGCAAACAGGCTTGGAGACAGTATATCTCCATGTGTACCATCGTACTATATTTTTTACAGTTAAAAAACTGACTGTCAAGTTGAGGCTGAGGTAAAGGCAGACCGTGTGTCCAGGTGGAATTCAAAGGAGATGCTGGAACATTCCAAAGCGGTCATTGTGAAACACAAAAGCTTGCTGAGCCACTTCTCCTGCCTGCAGAGAATTGTTGTGGTTGTTAAGTATTTTCTGTGAACACAGGCTTAGCTCGCGGTTCTTACCGTGGCAGAGCTCACCTTCTGAACTTTCCCCTTCACAGCATTAACCTCATGAGTTCTGCTGCAGTTTGTTAAACTGCTTTCCAGACTGCCAGTAAAAAGAGAATTTCCCGGTAATGGATCAGATTTCACCTGACCCTCTTAAACCCCAACAAACTGGCTCGTGCTAATTTAGCCATTCCTTAAAAAGGTTCCTCCAGTTGGGAATGGCTGAGATTTTTGTAAAAACGGTAGAAAAATTGACTTCTGGGACCAGGAAAAATTCTATTTTTTTTTAAAGGGAGACATTTTTTATTTTAAAAATGCCTTTTTACCCTTGCAAGGCCATTCTCTATTCTCGAGGGAGGTGATGCTAGTTCACCCTAAGATTTAAAAATATACAAACAAACCCCATGAGTCACATTCAAAGAATCAAAGTTAAACAAATAGCATTATTTGTCTCACTTAACTGGAGATGTAACATGTGGGCTTATTTTGGTGTTAAATCACATTCCCAACTTCCAAGTTTGTCTAAGGCTTAAGTACCAAAGTTGAAAGGACAGTGAGAAAGAAAATGAGGAATGAGACAGATGAATCCCCTTGGGCTTCACAAGTTTCAGAGGGGATCCAAGGCCATCAAGAGAGCTTTAAGCACTTTCTAGAAAAACAGGGCCTCTCATGGGAAAGCCAGCTTGACCTCAAGTGACAACAGGAGCTAACTACTACAGAGAGAACACCAGGCCACCAATAAATCTGTCTCAAAGAGCAAAGCACAGGACAGGTGGGGTACTTGCACTGCCCCTCCTCACCCTGTCTTCTCCAGGTCTCTTTCTCTTCTGCTTTTAGAGTTGTGGGATCTGGTGCCTAGAGAGGTGTGAGGCTGGGAATCTAGGGGATTCTGAAATGCAAAGCTCTAGAGACAGCCCCAGAGGGAGAAGAGAACATTCTTTCCTAAATGACACCAAGCAGATTTAACTAAATTTATTCCTACAGAAAAGGTCAGTAAAGTCATGCTTTTCCCATTAAAAGCTGTATACAACCAATCAACATGAGAGACACACAACAATCCCATGTACCAAGAGATCCCAGGCATATTCAATGCCGCCGCCCCACACCCCCAGCTTGCCCATGCATCACGCAGCTGGCCCACACCCACAGCAGATGAGCTGACAGTGTAGGCATCCCAGGGCAGTGTGGGTTAGAGTCCAGCCAAACGCACTTCTGAGGGCTGGGGAAAATGAAAAACAGCTTGGAAACAAAGGTAATAGTTAAATCCCATTAGGAATGTGCTTCAGAAAGGCAAACGACATCAGACAACTAGCCACTGCTTTCAGAGAAATAAAGCAAGAGTGGTGCAGAGAAGAGAGAAATTAATTAAAGAGAAGAAGGCAACCTGTTATTAGCGGGGTCAAAGAAAAGCGTGGGCAACCCAAGGTTTCACTCTAGTCATTAACGTAAAACACTATGAACCACCAGCCAGAGAGGTGCGCTCTTACAATTCTATCACCGCCTGTCTTCCTCCCTTCACTCCTCTGCTCCCCTCTCCCTCTCCCCCCTTCTTTCTTCTCCTCTCTTCCTCTTCTCCTCCCAACCCCCTCTCACTGAGTTTCTTTCCTGTGTAGCAGAGGCAGTAATAACTCCATTGCAGGATTATTGTCATATGGCATGTTAGAATAACATGAATGCAAAATTAAAAGTCTAATTAGTATTGCCATATTGGCAAAAGCTTTTATTTTCAACTTATTTGTATATTTGTTTATTTATTTGTTGCGCGTGCACGTATGCAAACACATGTGCTCCATAGCATACCTGTAGAGGTCAGAAGACAACTTTCAGGAGTTGCTTCTCTCCTCCACTGTGTAGCTCCCGGGAACTCAGATTGTCAGGCTGCAAAGTGCCTTTACATACCCAACTATCTTGCTTGCCCAAGCATTTATTTGTATCCACCCCCCGCCCCCCTTTGAGAGGACAATGTCCATGAGGAGCACTTCAGTAAGGCCTCACCCAGTATTGATCATGAGGTAACCACCAATACGTCTCTTGAAACTAAGCCAAGTCTCAGCCAGGGTTCCACTCCCTAACCCAGGTCTCACGCTCAGAGCAGGTGAGGTCACTGGCAAGCTTCCCCTGTAGTGGAATGTCGGAACTGTGTGGACTCTGTGGTTCTTGTCTCTTCCCCTTTTCTCCAAAAACAGTTTGGGAAAAGGAGATTCATGTGAGACTCAAGTCACAGCTCTACATTATCCGGTATCCCTGGAGTGGATCGGTGCTCTTTCGAGTCTTCAAAAAAGTGTAGAAGTGTGTGTGTGTGGGGGGGGTGTTGGGGTAGGAGGGCGAACTTAAGACTCCAAGAACAAAGTAAAACAGGAATGAGAAAACCAAGCTATTTTCCCAAGTCTACTGAAAACAAAAATTACTCCCAAAGTACGTTACATTTTCAACCTGTGTGGAACACAGAGAAGATGTCAGAGATTTAGAAAGACTTTTTCTCTTTGAGAATACCGTCTTTCCTTTAGAGAAAGTAGCATTTTCCTTTTAAAACTATTTTTAATCAAATTTTCTGGTTTTCAACCAAGCATCCCCAAAGTTTTCAATCAGAAATTGTTCTGTTCCCATCCATCTTCTTCCAGCTTCAAACACATTTTCTACCTATGTCAGGCCTGCGTAATAGCTAGACTGCCTTCCCTTGTCTTAAGCAGCAAGATGATTTTACACCCAGATTACAGTCACAGTCAGATGTTCAGTGGATACAGGGATGCACAACACAGACATCAGGGACACGAGGGCTGGGGAGATGACACAGTGGGAAAGAACACTTGAGTTTTGATTTCTAGCACCCATGTAAACAACCAGGCATGGCAGAGGGTGCCTGAGACCCCAGCGCTGGGGGTGGGGGAGGGGAGACAGAAGGATTGCTGGAGCTTGCTTGCTGACAGCCTAACTCCAGGTGCAGTGAGAGACCCTTTCTTAAGGTAATAAAGTAGAGAGTGATGGAGCAAGACACCCTCTTCTGGCTCCACTCTTACTGCACACATGTGTGTATACACCACACACTACACACACACACACACACACACACACACACATACACACACACACACATATACACACACATACACACACATATACACACACATACACGCGTGCACGCGCACAAACGTCTCTGCAATAAGCCAGCCCCATGCTTTCCACCTCTACCTTAAGTGAGAGTTACATCTCCCCCATCCTTCACAGAACCATGGATGCTAAGTGAGCCTACAGCATACCACCCCTACCCTTTAAGCTAATCAAGTCATAAAAAATTCCCAGAAGCAAACAGCCAAGGGAAGTAACACAGTGAATTGTCAAGGCCTTTAGAATCGCTGTGATTTATGGATGAGAATGAAGCCTTTCTGTGCACGCTGAAGGAACATGGGAGTTGTAATTTACAGTTTCGGGGTTGCAAGCTATAGCAGTAAACCCGCTAGGCTACCGAATCACGGTCAGGCTAACCTTTACATGGTCTGAGGTCAAGCAGACTTTTCTCTGCAAATCAGTTCTTCACTAACCCCGGGCTCTTCTGGTTGAAGGAGAGAGAAGGTCACTTGAACCAACAGGAGCTAATGTAGATGGTTAGAAATATATAAGAAACCGGGACTGCAGCCCCAGATCTGGGAGGGATGGAAAAGTACGGGAAAGCCAAAGCTTGGGGTCCAAATTCACTCCATGGCATCTGCAAAGACAGACTTTCCTGTTCTGGAATGGAGTGAGAAATTCTAGCCAGACTCTGAAGGACTATTAATTGGAGCAGACTATCTTGAGAAGGAAATGCTCCCTTCCATCTCTTCAAACAGATTGGTGCCCTTCTCAGTGTTTGGTCCCTATTGTCTGACTTGGTCTATCAGTACCTCACTCTCTACAGCGTCCTCTTCCTTTGCCTCATATGACAGCACTCTTCATTGGTTTCTTCTTAGGTCTTTGACCCCATCCAAACCCCTTACAAATGACCCCTCCTTCTCCTCTCCATTAGATGTGCAGTCCCTAAGAGTTCTGTTCTAGACCCTCTCTTTTTTAAAATGTATTTTAATTGAAATAGAACTACATCCCTTTCCCCCGCCTTTTCCTCTCCCCAGCCCCTCCCCGCCACCCTCCCTCCCTCCAGTACTCCCTTTCCTCACACCAAGTTGCTCGTCTATTTTTCTTTGATTAGCATTGTTACATACAATAATAATGTATGTGTATGTACGATACACACACACACACACACACACACACACACACAAAACCTGCTCAGCCACTCTGCATTGGACAACCAATAAGGGGGCTCATCCCTGGGGGAGGCTAATTCTCCTCCGAGCGGTCATTAGTTGCCTGTAGTTCTGTCTAGGTCTAAGATCCCATAACATTTTCCTCCTTCCCCGTCGGCATGTCCACTAATACTGCCATTGTTCTAGTCTTGTCTATGCAGCCATTTTTAAGGAGAGACTGTTTCACAGCAGACTTTGGGGTATTCTGGCTCTGAAAATCTTTCCTTCCCCTCTCCTGCACTGTTCCCTGAGCCGTGGGAGCTGTGATGTATCTTCTGGTGCCGGATTCCCCACAATGCACCAATCTCTGCATTGTGTGTGGTTGTGATCTTCTGTGATGTAGACACTTTTAATTCACTAAATTCCTTCAGTGACCTCAGCCATACTCATGACTGACACTTACACCAGCTGAGACCTCTGTTCTGAGGGCCAGCCTTGTATGCCAACCTTCCTTCTTGAAGGCCTCAGAGGTACCTCAAACTCAATTCCCCCAAACTTCTGACTCTTTCTGTCCCCCACAAAAATCCTTCCTCCCTAATTCTCAGCAGTAAGAAAAGAAAACAGCTGCTCAGGCTGGAAACCTAGGAGTTACCCATTCCTCCTTCTGTGACCTGAGTAGTTTTTGTTCCTTTCCTAACTTAGCCCCCTCATCCTGTCTCGTCCACATGACCTCTCCACACTGGAGATCAGACTCTTTCTCCATCTTATCTGGACCACTGCAATGGACTCTTGGCATTAGGACAGCATTCCAAAACATGGTGTAGGAGACGCCCACCCCATGGGGATGGCTATCTGGAGAAACTGCAGATACTAGAGCAGCACTCCAAAGTTACTTTGTGTAAGAGAAACTGACATCTGTAACGATAACCCCTGTATGAGGGAGTCTCTCTCTACACCAGGAAGTGGATGCAGCTTGCACTGAGATCTGTGGGCAGGACCTTACCCTGATTGCCCTGCTTTTCATGGCCCCTCCACAGTTTTTATCTTTGTTTTAGCAGATAACAGTGCTTAAACTTGAAGGATAAACTCTTTTTCTCGGGGATTTCTGTGTGTCGTCCTTGTGTAGTATGAGGTACACTTGATAATAAACTGAGTTTGATTTGCACTTGTTAATCTGGCTTTTCTTCTAGGGATCAAGAACTATAATAGATTTGTTTTTTATCTCCCTTGCCCTGGTCTCTGCCTCCCTCCTTCTCCTCCCAGTCTGTGGACAGAGCAATCCATTCAAAGTCAAGGCTTCTCTTGCCATGCCCCTGCTCCTAGGACTGCAGACTGTAGCTCAGGCTTCTTCCTAGGTGCCCCCTCTATACACCCTGTCTGGCGTGGACGGTAAGTCCTTGCCACCTCTCTGGACTCTCTCTACCTCTTCTGCCTCTCTCTTGTGGTTCTCACAGTTACTTTGTCAGTGTTTCAAAGATGCTACACTCTTCTCACTTTAGGGCCTTTGCACACGTGCCTCTTGATTTGCCCAGAATCCCACTTTCCCTCCTGTATCATCTTAACCATCACTTCTGAGGTGCCCCTCTCCAATACTCTGTGTGTGTATGTGTGTATGTGTGTGCGCACACACACAATTGTGGGTATATCTGTGCCTTTTGTAATTGATGTGCATTTTCCCCTGCCAGACTTCTCCACTTCTATTTATGCTCATTGGTCAATGTGCTAAGCATGTGGCACATGTAGCAGGCAGCACACAAGGCACCTGGCTCGCAGCACTGAAAAGGAGACATTCTTGCCCTCAAAAAGCTTCCTTCCCTTGGGAGCTCTCTCTCCACCATATGACTGCAGGTTCCATGAGAAGGCACGTTTGCTTTGTTTACCACCGTCCTCCTGTACTTAGCACACTAGCTTGGTGGCTGCCACATGTGAAACAAATCTGCTGATGTTTAATTAGCCTTCTGAAGTTATTGTTGTACAACAAGTAACAGTTTCTCAATGAGACAACTCCTACCACACAGCTGTGTTCACAGAAAAAGGTCATCTCTCAGATTTCAGTTTTGATGTATGTCTGGTATACATGCACGTACAAGTTTGTGTAAGGGTACACAGGCATATGTGTGGACATGCATGCAGAGCCTAGAGGTTAATGTCAGGCATATATGCACATGCATGTAGAGCCTAGAGGTTAATGTCAGGCATATATGCACATGCATGTAGAGCCTAGAGGTTAATGTCAGGCATATATGCACATGCATGCAGAGCCTAGCGGCTGATGTCAGTTGTTTTCTCCAATCACTATCTACTTTGGTTTTTTAAATAAGTCTTTTAAATTTTATTTCATTGTTTTGCATGTTTGGGTGTCTTGCCTCTATGTATGTCTGTGCACCATGTGTGTGCAGTACCACTAGAAGCCAGAAGGGGGTGTCTGCTACTGGAGTAACTGACTGTTGTGAATAGCCATTGAGGGTGACGGAAATCAAACCTGAGTCCTCTTGAAGAGTAGCCAAGTGCTCTCAACCACTGAGCAACTTTTCTAGCCCTACCTTATTTTTTTTTTTGAGACAAGTTCTCTCACTGAACCTAGAACCCACTAATCCAGCTAGATTAGCTGGAGAGCAAACCCAGAGGGTCTCCTGTCTTCACCTCTATGCACTAGATTATAGGCACATGCCGCATACCTGGTTTTTTAGGTGAATGGTGGGGATCTTGGGNTCTCATGATTGTATGGCAAGCACTTTACCAACTGAGCCCTCTCCTGAGCCCCTGATGAATTTAATTTTATTATTTGACTTTCATTAAGGAATTATTGGTTATCTTGTCTGTTGAAATAAATAAAAATAAATAAAGGCACAAGACAATCATTTCATTATGAAAAATAATATTAAGAACAGTTAGGAGTTAGAGGTATAGCTCAGCAGGAGAATGATTGCTTCCATGTGCAAGACCCTGAGTTCATTCTCCAGCATCAGAACAAACAGGAAAAAGAAGCTGCATGTGGTGGCTCATGACTGTATGTAATTCTAGTACTCGGGGCTGAAACAGGAGGATTGCCATGAATGAGGTCAGTAAATTTCAGGTTAGCTAAACCTGAGCTACACAGAGTCTCAATTTTTTTACCCCAAATCAAACTGAAAACAATCAAGAAAGGAAATCAGGCTACTCAATATAGAGAAATAGGCTGGAATTTTTGTCACATTATTCTGCACAGTTAAAGAAGGGCTCTCCAAGGAAAAACAAGTTTAATTGATACTGGAATTAAGAAGCTGTATCCAGGGCTAGAGATATAGCTGAATTGGCAAAGTGTTTGCCTAACGTGTAGGAAACTCGGGGTTGGATCCCAGTACCACTGAACTGGGTACGGTGGCACATGTCTGTATTCCTAGCACTTGGAAAGTGAAGTTCCAGGTCATCCTCTCAGTGACTTAGTCACTTTCTGTTACTGCACTAAAACACCACGACCAAGGCAACCTAAAAAAGAAAGCATTTAATTTGGGGCTTATGGTTCCAGAGGGCTGGAGTCCTTGACCGTTATGGCAGAGAGCATGGCAACAGGGAGGCAGGCATGGCGCTGGAGCAGTAGCTGAGAGCTCATATATCAATCACAAGCTCTAGGCAGAGAGAGTTAACTGGGGATGGTGTTGGCTTTTGAAACCTCAAAGCTGTCCCCTTAGTGACACACCTCCTGCAACAAGGCCAGGACTCTCAATCCTTCCCATACTGTTCCACAACTGGGACGAAGCATTCAAACATACCAGCCTATGGGGCCACTGTCATTCAAGCCACCACATTCAGTTACATAGCAAGTTTGAGGCCAGCTTGAGTTTTATGAGACATTATCAGGAGAAGGAGAAGAAGGAGGAGAGGAAGAGGAGGGAGAAAAGAGGAAGAGAAGGAGGTAGAGGAAGCAGCTCCCTANGCAAAGACATAGGGTCAAACATTCCAGACATAAGAAATGGAATGTGTAGCCGGGCGGTGATGGCGCACGCCTTTAATCCCAGCACTTGGGAGGCAGAGGCAGGCGGATCTCTGTGAGTTTGAGGCCAGCCTGGGCTACCAAGTGAGTTCCAGGAAAGGCGCAAAGCTACACAGAGAAACCCTGTCTT
>LZPO01017425.1:5074-15093 GCA_001675575.1 Neotoma lepida
CAACCTTGATACTGAACTTCTGGTCTCTAAAACCATGAGGGAATCAATGTGTCATTTCAAGCCACCAAGTTTGCAGTAATTTGTGACAACATCCACAACAAACAAAGAAAATTTTCTGCTTAAATAAAAACTAGTTGTGGGTTAAAAGTGGGCACTAACAACTTTCTTTAAGACACACTACTGACTTTGNGTANNTTTTATGATCAGGGGTAACAGCCTNACAAATGCAGCTCTGCTGCTAGGAAGAGTCTAAAGGCAGTGACAAAGGCATCTCTAAAGCTGCCCCTTGTGTGGATCTTGTATGGATTTTATTAATAATCATTCCTTCACATGCAATTTCTGCAGACAGTAAGTCTATGCAAGGCAGACAACCAAATATGCCAGCCTCTACCATGCAGCTCTGGCTGCAGNAAAACAAATCACACAGTAGCTCACAGCTCTCGGGGAAGGTATCCATGTAAAAACAAATGGAACCAAGTAGGCGAGGCTTGTGATTCTCTGCTGTAATAAGGGCAATATTTCCCCCACTGAGTCCACATCCCACTCTCCTCTGGAATGATGAATGCTAATGAGGTGGACATAGTAAAGCGATCCCTCAGAAGCAGGAAGAGCCAAGTACCCCACAGGCTTCCATACCTACTTACTGCCTAAAGCATGCTACCCCCAAGTCACTCTCATGCTGTTCCAGGGGACCACAAAGAGGAGCATGTCAGGTTTAAAGGGGGCAGTTGAGGGATTTCTCATTGTTCCCAATAAAAAACATACCATTACTGTTTTTATTACCATAAATAAGGGAGAAAGTTCCTGTAAATTTAGTGAAGAGGAAATGAAAGATGAGCATAGCACTGCCAGGTAAATTATATGGCTGTCTTCTGTGTGACTTCAGTGCAGCCAGCAGAGTGGAAAGAGCAGAGTGACCAGTGAGTGCTCTGGGGTCTGGCCACCTCCTAGGTGCCAGTCCTAGGCCAATCACTTCTCTTCTGTTGAGCTTCACTTTCATCAGAGGCCAAATGGCACAACCAGGTATAATAATATTGACCCAGAATAGAGGCCAACCCACTGGTGTTTGATAATGGTTCGAGAATGAACCGATAAAATATTCTGTGCCAGGACTAACAGCCCACCTCAAATTGTTCCTCTTTCCTTGAATTATAATGGTGACATTTTATTTGTAGCTCTTCTCTTCCAATTATCATCAATATTTGGATTGTTTATTATCTTGGAAAGTTTGTGCTGGCAGAGGGCATGTTTTTTCTTCTTAGACAGTAGCACTTTTACAATCCAGAGATTTATGTAAGAGAAAGTTGGTCGGTTATTATGGGTGATGCATAACTACTATTTTTGGCCCAGGACTAAAAGGATTGCCTTGGAGTCTAAAACAGAGCTCTTTGCATGCTCCTTCATTCAAAACTTTCTGTCTCCTTTTCCCCNCAACTCAAAGCTATTCTCCTTCCCTGACCCCCAGTNGGCAGGAGGGTGAGNTGTGTGAACTATGATCTTCAGTGATACGCTGAGGCAGGATCTGTCTATAGCCCTACTGCTAGCAGAACGGGTCAATCCACCTGTGAGGGTGGGGTCAGAAGCAGGGATGAATGTAAGCAATTCTGGCATCCTANAGTCCCCTGGGCTGGGCAGCCCTAAATACGTGTGTCAGATGGCTAAAGGACATGCACACCTGCACACAGGACCTTCCCTCTCTAATCCCCACCAATGGGCAAGCAGGACAAGCCCCCCACTCCATCCAGGAAGTGATAGCTTCCTCAGAAGGCTGGGAACTATGCTGGGGTTTCTCTTCTCTCTCCCATCTCCCTAAAGCAACCACCACACACATGGGGGTTGGTGCACTCCAAACCATGCCCATTAGCACTGGAGGCAGACCTGCATGCCACCCCAAAACTAGCATTTTGAAACCTGTGGACAATCCACATGAGCACTGCTGAGTATCAGAGCTCAGGAAATCCTATGCTCAAACTGAAGAAAGATGTGCGAGCCTTTCACCACTGGACCAGCTGTGCAGCAACCACACCCACATGGTTTCAAACTAGCGTGACTCCAAATGTAGTCTCCAATTTGAGAAACTTAACTATTTGGAACTAGATTATTCCTTTTCTCACAAGACTAGTAGTTCCACTATAAAAACCTAGCCCCCCCCTTGGGAATTAAGATTTAAACAAAGAAATACTGAAAACAGATCAGCTCTGGATGTGCAGACCAACATGTCTCACCAGGATCAAGGGAAGTAACTCTCCAGCAGGCGAACTTTCCTATGTACTTTGCTTTTGAAGGGCACTCTTGTTTTGGAAGGCCACGGTGCCTGTCCTTGTGGTCCCGAGTGCAGCTTCCTAGCTNTGGTGAATGGCTGGAAGGACAGCAGATTCCTGACCTTCCTGAGATACAAAAGTGGCAGGGGCATCACTNTCATAGAAGGTGCTAGAAACAAACAAGAGACAAAGGCCATCCAGGGTACAAGGAAATCAACCTGCTACCTAGGAAGCAGCTATGATTTGAAATAAGCATTATTTTAATCAAATCCATTTAAATCAGGTTTTAAGTTACTAAATAGTATGAATCGATTTAATTACCTACAAAAAGTGCATTTTTCTTCCAAAATTCAGGTGCATGTAATTTCATTTTCAGACAAATTTTCTATACTTAAAGAAGTAAATGTATAGAATCCACACTCAGAAGAGTATCCCCAGAAGAATCAGTGCAAACAATAAAACTACTTTGATATTTTCAATTTGCTCTGGAGACCTCTNTTATCTCTGGATTTGCTCTGATTGCCCAGATTACATTATTCTTAAGAATTATCTATTCATTTGTCTGCTTGACACTTAGTACTTCTGGAGAGAAAGCCAAAGAACGGTTATCTTATCTCCATATAATGCTATTAACAAACATGATTTCTACCAATAAAATGCCTAGATGGGAAAGAGAAGCCATNTTTCCAGCTTTATGATAGCACTGCCTGGTATTTCACCACTCACAAAANGGCTCCANTGACTCTGTTACCCTTTCATTCGGCTGTCATTCATTCATTTGTGCCTACAGCTAACATTTTTGAAGGGTCTATTATGATCTAGGCATTAAGCTTAGCACAGATCATGACCCTGGCCTGACAAAGCCTACAGCTCAACATGGAACACAGCTCCTACAATCACTGCACAACTGCAATGGCAGGTTTGAAAACACCCACAGCCATCAGCCATAAACTTGGGTGCGGGTGTCATNGGATAGCTCTTTGGAAAATGGCACTGCTTCCTTACAACTTCCTCATAAAATGTTCTAGAACAAGGCACACAAATACACTGACTTAAATACTATATCCATTCCAAGGTAAAGTGCACTATGGGNAAAAGGTGGTTCTGGNTGCAGACAGACCTCACTGAAATTCTTGATAAAATTGTAGTACCTGGAACAGCTCACAGTGGGGGCCATGTCCCCCTGGTTATGCACTACTATGCACAAAGCACACCATTCAATTAACTACTGACATCAAGTAATTCAGAACTGATGTTGACTTATGTCTGAGTTTCAGCATTTAAAATAAAGTTCACTTCCCATACAGNGTTCTGTCTTCACAATATCCACAACTAGAAGAAACCAAAATATTCATCTCACAGACCAACATTATGATGCCAGTGGCTTTTCTCTGCTCATACAGTTATCAGGAATCAGTTGTTTATACAATGGAGGAACTCCGGTACCAGACTGACTCTGGCATGCATAAACATCGTCAAAAGGAAGAGCCGGTACACTGAGTTCATCGCCCTCTCACAGTGACTGGGAAAGATTCTGAATTAAGGTTTTGCAAAGGGTGAACTCCCTTAAGCATTAAGTGATTTTCAAGTCATTAGGTGCTTGACTAAGGGTACAGCAGAGCCCTTTAGTGGCAGCTAGAATTCACTTTACTATCTAAGAAGCATGTCTATCTCTTACTCAGCACCCCTTTTCTGTAGTCCCCACGATGTGGAGACGCCCACAGGACTGATAGACCTGCTCATTGCATTGCTGGGTACTTGGGCTGCTGGCCACATACCTGCAGGGGCAGCAGCAAAGCCCAGCCTTCCAGGAGCTTCCCTCTCCCTAGGAGACCTTACTGAGAGTTCTGTAGCCCTGGGACCAACAGCCCTTTTCCCATTTTGGTATAATACCTACATCAAAAAGTTAAAAATACATATGGTTTGTGTTTCTAAATTCAAAACAAGGATAATTTTACTTAGTTCTGAAAGGGGAGGTAGGGAGGGAGGGAGTGTGTGCGTGCACGCATGAGAGAGAGAGACAGAGAGTGAGAGAGAGAGTGAGAGAGAGTCTCACCATGTAGCATTGTTTGGTCTAGAACTCCGAGATCCACCTGCTTCTGCTTCTGCCTCTGCTTCCTTCCTNATTGCTGGGATTAAAGATGTAAAGCACTATGTTAATCTGGGCCCACTTTAGTGGTGGGGAAAAAATGAAGCTACAAGAGCAATAATTAGCCTAAGATCTTACAGAAAGGTAAAAACTGAAGCAAGGGTTAACCCCTTCACCCATCACNTGACCCCACACACCAAGCCCTACTGTCTGCCTGGGCTAAGCGACCTAGAGTAACTTCCCTGTAGTTACCACCCACAGGGTCAGGTCCTGAGAGAGCAGGGAAAGCTCATAGCCTGGATAATACCACATGTCTCCTGGGCAAGCCCTGAGGTGTCTTTGAGCACCCAACAGTCCCAGTCTGCTGTGAGCCTGACCTGACTGATNAAGGTCACAGCGTACTGACCTTCCATAGGGAAAGTCTTTTCAACTCCTGACCTCAAACCCAAGTGCACAGAGATTTTCAAATGGCGTCCTCTGTCTTGTCTCCACTAGAGCCTTTTATTTCCCTAAGACTCTTGTATGTGTAGGAGCTGAAAAGCTCATGAATGAAAGCAGATCATAGAAGTAAATTCTGCAGCGGGCAGAGGCCTGCCTAAGAGAGGGTCAGGATTGCTCTAGATCAGTTGTTCAACCTTCCTAATGCTGCAACTGTTTCAACAGTTCCTCATGTTGTGATGACCCCCAACTATAAAATTTATAACTTTCCTACTGTTGTGAACTGTAATATAAATACCTGGTATGCAACCCAAGGGGGTTGCAATCCACAGGCTGAGAACCACTGCTCTAGATCAACGTTTCAGATAATATGTAATATATAAATATATAATATATATAATATATAAAAGAAAAACACATCACCCAAATTCAAGGGGCGCTAGGTCATGGAGAAGAACTTCCCCTCCACTGATAATCGAAACAAGAACTAACTCTAGGTCACTTCTGAGGGGCCAAGGTGAGGAATGAACTGAGAACCAATGAAAATTACACTCTGGGCAACGTGGATGGGCAGAAATGGACTCCCCAGTAGCAGCCAGTATGACTTCCATCTGTTCAAGAGAGAAGAGAACTCAGAAAAGATCGAGCCACACTTGTGGAAAGATGGAAGGAGTGGTTGCTCCCACAGCCCACTAACTGCTTTCTGGATAGCTTGTCCTTCCTAGGCTTCCAGAACTGCTCCAGTATAGCTCCATCACAGGGTGACATAATTACCTAAGTAGGTCTCTGTCACATCCTTTTTTGCCTCAACCGAGTTCAGTATAATAGCTAACACCCAGTGGGCACGGACACACGGACACACACACACACACACACACACACACACACGTTAACCAAATAAAAGAATGACCTATTACACAGTGGCCATAATTCAAAGGCACAACTAGGGCATAGTAAGCATTAGCCATTTGCATGTAGAGGAAAGGTGACACGGAATGGACTAACAGGGAGGGCCCTTAACTAGTCTAAGGACAAAGCACTGTCCATCCTGGAAAGCCTGGATATACAGCTGGANCACAGCTGTTCCATTTTACTTAGGGAGAGGAGACCTAACTTGGAGCTAAAACATCTGTTTTTATCACTGTCCAGATTGAAGTGAACTAAGGTTTTCTTTATATTTTGTATGCCAATTTTTATCTCCAAGTCAACTTCTATCTTAAAAACCTATGGAGCTTAGTGGGGCATGCCTGTAATCCTAGCACTTGGAGGTAAAGGTGGGAGAGTCATGAGTTCAAGGTCATCCTCAGGTACATAGTGAGTTTGAGGCCACCATGGGCTACCTGAGATTATGTCTCAAAATAAATAAATAAACACATATAAAACAAAACAATCCCTTTGGTTCAATTGCAATTATAGGGTTCCACTGAGAAATGCTTTCTAATTCATGAGGCACTTGCTTTCAGCACAGAACTTGTCAACTTACTTTTTCCAAGTCTAGATCAGCATCCTGTTCTTTCCAAACACTGTAGAAGAAAGAGAAAGATGAACATTAGAAAGAGGAACGTTAAAACAGAACCAAATATTTTCTATATGTGAACCACCATACAGTTCCCATTTGTTGAAGACAAACTGTCCACAAATTGTCTTCATTCACATAATTGCTACAGTTACCACAGACACCTGCCTGCAACTACAAAGGTCTCTGCCAACAAAGGAAACCAGCATAAGATCTTAATATCTAGGGACAGGAAGGTTAAAGGATAGAAATCATGAATGTGCAACCATGCACTCGTGCACACACACATCCCTTCTTAGGGTCTCCACAAGTCATCTATGCTTGGGGTACATGGGGAATGAGTATTTCAGCTCAGTGAGATGCCTCACACCTGCCATCAAAGCACTCAGGAGGATGAACCCAAGGCTAAGTNTAGCTCCAGAATGAGACCCTAATTCAAAGGAGAAGAAAAACCAAAACAAATCTCTCTCCAGGCCTCAATCCAAATTTCCTCAATTCTCCTGCTTTGTCAAACCAGGATGTCTTTTCCTTCTAGAGACAAAGTCTCACTCTGTTGTGCAAGCTGGCACTGAACTCAAGATCCTCCTGCTCAGCCCACCACACACTGAGACTCCAGGCATGGCCACAAAACCTGCTCTTTGCAATGGCCTGTTTCCCGAAAGCTGGAGCTTCCTTCTGCAGGTCCACTAACTCAGCCTTTATCAACCAGTCTACGGCATGCTAGCCCCAAGATGCCCTCAGGACCTGGTGCCAGCACCCCTGACAAGCCTGGGTACCGATTCTGATGTCCATGCTCACTTTACATGCCCCTTTGCAGTTTGAGGGGTGAGACAGTAGACCTCCAGCTTATGTGTGTAACTGCCTACCACCTGTTGGTATTATGGTGCATGGCTTGTTACTTGCCTTTAGCTGTCTGAATAAAAGTTCTGTTTTGGTAAAATATCTTAAAAGAACAATAAAAATGGTTGAAGGATGTATGCAGAATGTATGAANTCTGAGTTGAATCTGAAGCAGAGAGGAGCAGACCCATTTTTTTTCTATCTTAGTTGTGGCGCTTATACTTTTGTAGTACAGTTTTTACCATCTTTCTTCCTGGTCCCTGGTATAAAACACCCCATAGTAAATGACTATTCCCATCAAAAGCATCCCCTCCCACATGTACACAACAGAACTTTGGTACTGTCTGAAAAGGTGCATAACTAACAGGAGTANTGTTGTTTCATTAATCAAAGATGACTCAAAATGGAGAAAAGAATTAGAAACTCATATACTGTCCTCTGCAGTGGGCACCGAAATCATGAACTCACTGCAGACAAGCAGGAGACCCACCATGGAGGCCCATCTCTATGGTTCCTGAGCCACACTGTCCTGCCCAAACCATGAAGGTGCCACAGTCTATGGCCTCTCTGGTGGCTAACCCACTGGGGAGCGACACTGCTGAGCTGTGACACTGTGATTCGCTCTACCAAGGACTTTAACTTAGCTCCTGATAATCAGAGAAGGGTAATTCAGTGTCACTAGAACAGCTGACTAAAGGCAACGTTGATGTGAAACTTGGGCTTCCTCCAAACACTTCCACAGAGGTTAGGCGAGTTGGTCTGACTTAAAGGTCACGATGGAGAGTTTTCTATTTTCAAGGGAAAGGTTCCTTCCTCTGATATAGAGCACTTCAAGATTCCTCACCCTTTTCTAGCATAGGAAGAGAATNTAATATCCCTCCCCTCGTGCACATACTGCAAAACTGCACAACACCGGATGCCCAATCCATACAGACTGTGAAGCAATTCGCCTTCCCTGCACAACACTCCAGCAACTGGTACCAATAGGAAAGCTGAAAGCCCATTTGGAGCTGGAGCTGCTGGCTCACTACTGCAGTCTTATCTATCCATACACATATACATACAGCACCATCCAATTTCTTTTTCAGGCTTATTAAACAGATGGTTAACTAACAAAGAGTCTACGAATCTACAGCCATAAACCCAAAGAGGGATGCCACAGTTTTGACTTCAAAGCNTCCCAAGTAAGACAGCTTGGCATAGTGCTAAGCTTCGTCAGCTACCTTGTTTCAAAGAGAACATAGATGGATAAAACAAATGTAGAAGAAAAATTCACATGGCAGCCCCATCTAGGATGCTAAAACCATGTACTGTTTTCTTCAAAGCTATTATTTTGGAAAGTTAGAATACAGAAAGTAGCTATAATGTTTAAGTAAAACGGAAACATTTTACCTGCTTTTCTAAGATCATTAAAAAACTGACCAATTCTCCTGATTTAACTGTATCCAAGTCTGACTGTAGGAAATCCAAGTTTTAGGTTTCCAGGCTTAAGACAAGAAAAATCACCAACTCCCTGTGTGTGCATGTAGACAGATATGCATACGGAGATAGAGTTATGCCANGACAGAGCAACTAATNAAACTGCACTTGTCCACACATTATAAATAGTTCNTGCATACTCAGTTGTGGGCTTTAGGACAGTAAGATATTCTCCACGCTTTTATTCTTTGCTGTGGTAGCCCTGATGTTTTAGATCACAGACCTAACTAAAGTGAGCCTCATACTCTCATGGAAAAGGCTGATCATAGATACCCAAACATGAGATCTATTGCAGGACTGGAGCCCAAAGGACAAACTACCATAGCAGTAGTACAGCCACTCACTTAGATCATAGAACCTTCCGGGGTAATACTAACTCTAACAACGAAACCAAGATCTGGTGTGGTGGTACAAGCGTGTAACTCCAGCACTTAGGAGGGGAGGTGGGGAGATCGGGAGTCTAANCTCACCCTTAGCTTCCCAGTGAACTGGAGGCCAGCATGGGCTACATAAGTTCCCCCATCTTTAAAAACACAAAGAAACAGCAACTAAATGAAGACCAAGAGTTACCAACTTTGAAGTCTCTCACACAGCGGTCTTCCAGCTTCTGCTGACCTGGAGCTTCCCAATGCCCAGGGATATCACAGCTGAACCCGGTAACGCACTCAGAATCAGCAGTGCACAGTCAAAGGAGCACAGTAATGGCAACGGCTTGGGAGTTCTCCAGGGTANAGAGGCTGACAGCAGGGTGGAGGACTGAACATGGGAAACTGAGGGAGAGACCAGGCTGTGAGAGAAGGTGTAGGCCAGGCTGAGAAGTCTAGAGTTAGGAGCACACTTCTGCTCCATAGTGCTGTGTTCTCCCGTCCCAGGAGACGGCACAGAAAGAGATGCAGCCCACAGGCTCTACCTACACTGGGCCNAGCGCTGTCACTCCNATCTCACCCAGCTTGCAGGGTGAGTATAATTTTCTACTAAGCAGTTTGCAATCATCTTTGAGTTTTCCTTTGCCCGCACTTCTATGTAGAACTAACTTTCCCCTCTGCCGAGCCCTTACTACACTTTATCACGTTTTCCTGCTAGACTTGGGCAGCTCAGGGAAGTTCTGAGCACTGTGCCTGAAGCACACAGGTGCTGGGGTGGGGTGATATGGATGAGCGCAGCGGTGAATGGGGCAGGGACAGAGTGACTAATGACCTGACCTCACTCCTTCCTGTATAAAGAGTGGGGTGTGTGTGAGTGTGTGCGTGTGCATGTGTGTACGTGCGTACGTGCGTGTGTTGGATGGGGGAGGGGGGAGCAAAGTATATAGAGAACATACTCCCCTGCAAACTCAACCTACAATCACCCGGAAAATCATCTACCTCTTTAAATTTAGTCCTGAGGGTTTATTTTAA
>LZPO01017425.1:17576-48501 GCA_001675575.1 Neotoma lepida
TATAAATATGCAAAGCAGGTGAGATGAGGCTGGTCAGTCACACAGCCCTGCCTGGGGACACTGCTAGATAGATTTTTAAATCTCAGTTTTTATGTAAAACCACCCTGTTTATGATTCTGTGTGTTAAAAATGTAATGTCTACATCACAAGGACTGTGCCTCAGTTTCTCTTTCTGNNGGATAGGAATTTGAGTGACACCTGCTTATCCATGGAGACTTATTAAGAACATAAAAGATGCTTGTACAGTCATATACCAAAATAGCCCAAACACACTCATGAGCATGGAGCAGAGTGACAAATCCCTCATATCTGCTTAAAATCCAGGATCAACATACACAGGACCTGATTTTTAGTAGAAATGTTTGAAAGTAGACATGTGTGCACTGGCTTCTAAATTTAAAATCCTCAGAGGATGAGTGTGGCCAACTGGTGATTTGGGAGCAGTGCGGAGAGTACAAGCCTGTTTGGAAGGCTCTGCTAACAAATGCATGTTAGACAGGGCCACATTAAAGCAAGCAACACAAAAACTCAAGTACTGACCAGAGGAATGGTGTCAGCAAAATACCAGATTGTGCTGGGTGCAGCAAAAATTGTATTAGTATATTAATAAGTCAAGAACTAATCACAGAGGTTTTCCTGAACAGGTCAGGACACACACACACACACACACACACACACAAATACAGATCTTTACTACAACACACACTGCCCTACATTTTACACTGTGCCAGTTCTGTATCTGTCCCTTTTAGCCTACTTCTATCACAGTCTCTCTTTGCTAAAATACATTAGTTACTATGGAAACGATGTCATAGTGTGTAAAACCATTTACTGTCCTTGGAAAGGCATTCATGATAAAACTGAACAGTGACATGCTTAAAAAAGAGAAGCAACAAAAAACAGTTGTTCAAAAGCACACTCTCAAAAGTGTAGCTTCAAAGTACCCTCTACCCCAGTGTCCTATGTCCCTGGCAGCTTTCCATGCCACACCCCCCATCACCCAGAGGAGCAGCACCCTGTCAAGTTATATAGGCCACATGTGCTTAAAACAAAGTCTCTCATCTACTGCTGCTGCAAACAATCAGCTCCCTTTGGTTCACACTTTCTTCNAAGAGGTGGAGAAGGGCTGGAAGATGGCAGAGTAGAGAGAGGCAACGCCTTAGGATGGCCCAGATACATCCTGCTCTCTTAACTATCTTTAGAGATAGAAATCACCTGGAGGTAGGGACCTGCATTTCCTTACCACCATAGATACGAAATAAGGAAATTGCCTTCAATTTTTCCTTCTAATATCAAGTCAAGCTTACCACATTAAAACAATGTACAGGAACAAGNATGCATGGTGGTGCACACTTGTAAGCCCAGTACTTCAGGAGCTGAGACAGGAGGCTCTTGAGTTCTGGGCCAACCTGGGATTCACGGGAGACCCAGACACCCACACAAAAAAACTTCTTTCATTTTTCAGTTTAATTTTGCTCTATCCTCTGTTTTTTCCCCCCCTCCTCCAAGAGAAGCTAGAAATCTCAGATTTTGTGTAAAATTGCTCTATTTAAAAGCATGAGTCTATATTTTTAAAATATGCTGTGGACANTGAAAGTTCTATGCCTCTAGAAATGTATAAACATCTATACGTGAACACACGCACAAACTTAGCAAGACTCATATGTTAGTTACACTGACAAAGCAACATGCATGTGTCAGAGGGGACAGAGAGTCAGTCTACATTCTATCATGGAAGACACTGAGGGAAAAGATGTGGCCGTGACAGACTTTAAAAACTCACTCTGCCCTTGTAGAAATAAGACTGGATGGCAGAGTAGAAAAAGGCAGAAGAATATGGCTGTGGGAATATCACACAGTCAGTGACAGAGGAAGGCACAAAGCAGGTGGGAAATGCGACATCTGACGAGGGTGACTGTCCCTCAGGGTAACCATCTACCCAAACTGTTACAGTGAGTGTCACTGNAGCCACTGGGCCTGGGCTTTGTAATCTGATTATGCGAATACTTTTCTGATACAGGACTGCCCACCAGTGAGACAAACAGGACAATGAAGGGAATTTTACTTCAACACTGACAATCCATCTCGTTTCTGTTTTCCAATCATGGTACAAGTAACCCCTTCCTTTCAATGACAACATGCAGGCTGTTCACCAAGGGCTCACAAAGTCCCTTGGACAGAGAAATTCGGGTCAGCTAACTCCGTCCAGTCTTGACTAGCAGTGACACAAGCTTTCATACCNCTGCTCCTGTTCAGACAGAGATGTTACTGAGCCACACCATGCTGAGCCGGAGATACACAGAACCCTAGCTAGAAGAGTTCAGAACAAACCATAAATAGGTGGACATTAAGTATCTGCAGGAAACAGACCTACTCTGGAGTTTTTGGAGCTGGCCTCTCTCATTACTGCACTTGTGCCATTTATGGAATAGTTATGCTTTTTATAATCTTCCAATATCGTCTCTGGCCACAGTGAGGCAAAAGAAAAAGAAAATCCAAGTTTAACTTTTAAAATTAAGTATTGCATTTCTGATTTTCTTTTTCATGCTAGGCAAGCTCTACTACTGAGCTACACACCCATCCCAAAATCTTGTTCTTCAAGAAAGTTGAAAATAAATGTGAATAAGCACAAAATGCATGTTGAAATTTACTATCCACCAGGAGAGACACAGGGTAACATCCCCGACTGAAGTCACACATCACAAANCCACTGCAGAAGCATCACACACTACTTCAGATGCCAACAGCTACTGTATTAAGACTGCTGGTGGCAACAGCGTCACTCATGTGCCCGCAGGAGACTCACTATCATTACACTGCAGGAAACATGATTCTCCTAAAGCAAATGTCTGTTCTAAATNGGTTCTGCTTATTTCAAGGCTAGGTTCTTATGTGTGTGCAGCTGTGTGATGTGCAGAGAAAGCTTTTTAATGTATGACCTTTATTAGAAGAAATGCCTTCATCAACAGTTAAGGGATTCCAGGTTTAGGCTAGTATTATCACGCATTTTAAAGACGGTCAATTTGAATAATGAGAGTTCCCATCTATTTCACGGGATCAAAATAAACTTTCTGCAAGTTTCATCTGTCACAGGTAAACTGTCTGTGGCTGTGAACGCTGCTGTAACGTAACAAGTTCTACACAGGAGATAAAATGACTTTTTGCAGCAATGACAGAAGTGTAAATTTTGTGATGTTGAAAACCNTGGTCTTGCTTTTCAGATCCTTATGGATCAGAAAATTACTTAAATTTCAGTTATGACATATCTAATTCATAACTGCATTCAAGAAAGTGATTAAATCCCACTAAATACAAAAGGAAATGAGGGTGTAGAAACTGACAGATCACATTACATACTCCTGTTTAGAAAAGGTGATTGACAAATTTTTTGTTGAATGCCAAAAACACCTCCCAGGAGCACGCACTTTCTCTTTTGCCTATCGGCTGCATGGCACACATATGAGAAACCATACTAACTCAACCTGATGCACCATAACACTGTGATGGACAAGTCCTCTCAAGTTGAGTTGTATTCTGTTCCAAAGCAGGTGGAAATACCTGAAGAAAGCAGTGAATGGAGCATCAAGTGGCTTCAGCTCTTGAGGCTGAGAGCAGACTGTAGCTATAATGAGAATAAGGCAAATGAGCAGAAGATGATGAAGCTTATCCCAGGGAAAGCACGGAGGAAACTGAGACAGGAGCCGAGGAGAGCCTCAAGAGCCTCCAAGATTCAATTCTGAGACTGTATTTGATATCTGANACTACCTTGCCGTGTGACAAGCTTTTGATGGAGCTCCAGGTTTTAACTAGATATAGTTTANGCTCTGCACTAGGATGGAGTGGAGTAGAAAAGACCGATTCTCTCTCATCCAAGACAAAGCATTCAGAAGGGCTACAGAATAACGTAGTCCACTAAATTGTGAATTGTAGGTATTTGTTGGAGGTAGCAATTCTAACATGAGGAGGAAAGACCTGTGAAGCTATTAGGCAAAAATGTTTACACATTTCGTTATGGGGGAAAATGTCTGGGAAGAGCCTCCAGTTAGTAGAATTTGCTCTGAGCATGCCAGGGAACCTGCACCTGCAGGAAGAGCCACTTTCTCAAGTAGAAATACTGTGATGCATACACAAGTGCTACTCACAGGTATCCATTTCAAGTACTAATCATAAACGTAATTCTGAGGGGACTGCGATAACTTTATGAGAAAACTGAAAACAACTCATTCTTCATTAAAAAAAAAAAATTCCCAGTGACATGAGTACTAAAAACTGGCTTAAGTGAGTAGTAAAAAATCCCACTCTACTAATGCACAAATACTCAGGGTAAGAGACTATTTCTCTAATGTGTATATACATATGTTTATAAGTTTTAGAAATGTTATTTAGTCTTTAAATAGAACTATTTCACAAATCCAATTTTCTAACTTGCTAACTAACACAGATATATATATACATATATATACATATATATACACACACATATATATACACACACATATGTATATATATATATATATATGTATTTCAGTTCTAGAATTGTATTTAGTGACTCTTTTCAATTAAATCACGATATCCCATCTCTAGCTCTCCTGGCTCTCACTGATAGACAAGGGAAAGCAGGAGATGTATTTATGGTTTGAAATTAGCGCAAATGTTACAGCCATTTTCTGGCAGGAAAATCCCTAAGCACTGTCCCATCAGGCAGCTCCCACCACACCTCCAGCCAACATGTGCTTTTAACACAGGCCTAGAGATCTCCTTTCAAAAATTACTAGGTATTTCAGGACACACAGGTTTTCAAACACATCTTCCTAAATGCAGCATCATCCTTGTAGGAATGTCAGTGAGAAGNGAAATGTAATTAAAAAGTTTTTCTCCCTCTCAGAGTTCTGGAAAGTACTTAGGAATTATACCTGGAAATGAATCCCTGCATAACGGGCGCTTTATTTAGTACATGGGGACTGGATAAAAACGAAGGGCATCTACCCTGTGTTTAGGGACGTAATTTCTAGCATCTTNCCCATTTCTTTTAAAATAGTGAATGAGAGGAACACAGAGCAAAATTTCTCCTCTANNGTTCAACATCAGGGCAAGTCTGAGAAAGGCTTGAACTTGTAAATGTTTCCCTGACCTGAGGTCCTTCCTTCCACAGCACTGGGAAGAACCCTCAGCAGCTAAGCCAGGAGNCAAACCTCTCACTACACTCTGTGGTTCCAAGCAGACAGCTCTAGCCTTAAGGGTGGAATGTCTTGCTTCTCACTCAAAGTAAGCCTGACACAGGTATCCTGAGCCACGACTTCTTCAAAGGAGTGTTCTTTAAGAGTGAATTAATTCCCTGCCCTACCTCAAAGTAAAAATATAGCCTAACTGCTCTGGCTTGAGGTGCACACACGACCATTATTTTAAAATATGCTACTTTTTTTCTCAATGGCTAGATTCGACTTAATTATTAACATTACATTCTGCTTATGACAGAAAAATATAATCTTGCTACAGTCTCTTAGGAGTTAAGACTTTGGTTGCTTCAGGCAAAATTAGTCAACGAAGCTCACCTCTAAATGCTTCTCAAAGCCACTCCTTCCCTTTCCCTGCTCCCGCCAGGGAAAGATGACAGACCAAGGTGGTAATGAGGAGGGCTTTGGTCCAAGTGCTGATGGTCCCTAAGGGGCAGTTGCTCCTCTGTCTGTGGGTGTGCTGACACACTGGTCAACTCCTCGCTAGAGTCTGGCAGTATCCGCAGTACGATCTCAGCCAGCCTGCAGGGGTGAGACTGGAATACTTCCGTTCCCTCAACCCTCCACTCAGACCCCAGAGATCTCAGCAACTCTACACCCACTCAGAGAGTAAGTAGGACTGACTCTCAAGCTTCCTCCCTATGTCATGTGCAAGCTTTGGGGAATCAAGAGGGGACACTCTCATGGCCTGGCTCTGCCTCAATGTGCTCATGGCAGCGCACACTTCAAGGCGCTTTCTTCCCCAAAGTTCCACACAGGTAAGAGGACACATGTGTCCTCTGCCTGCAGGGGTTGTTCCACTAATCTGGACCTACAAACATCTGAATAACCCCTTAGAGGAATCTGAGGATGGAGCATGGGGTCTCATGACCATCCACCCCTTAAGTGGACTTCTCCCAGTCTCTGGGTCCTCTCACTAACCNGGGGGAAGACTTCTCTCNGTTCGGAGGGGAACTGTCCTGCAGCCTCCTTTCAGGAGCTTCACACAGACATGCCTGGCCTTCTGAGGGTTGGTTCCTTGGGACCCACAATTATTTTCCTTCTAACAAAGCCTGCCTCTTAAATGAAGGTTTGGGCTAACTCTGGTCTCTGAAACATGCTTGAAAGGCCTGCTTGAACATCAACAGCTAAGCAAAGTACTCTTGTCCTTGGCTATGTTCTCCCCTTAAAGTAAAAGGATCCTTAGTCTTCTTCAATGGGGGAAGAGTCCCAGGGCAGCAGGAATTGGGAGAAATAGAAAGAAAACTGAGCATCAGTTAAAAATATGATTCCTGTTAAACCAATTGCTCATGATGCAATGTCTCCAGGGTCCAGAACACTCATTAAGGATAAAAGCAACACATGCATACATCCTTTTTTCAAAATATTTATAAATGTTTGAACCAAGGGCAATAGAGGCCAATGGTTTCCCATCCTCAAATTCTTTACATCTAGTATCCTTACTCTCTACAGGTTTTCTACTGCTGAGCAGAAATTCATTTAACAAAGATCTACCCTTGTATCAGCATCTAGCTGCAACCTTCCACCTCCCCGAGTCTCCTTATTGGAAAGCCTCTTCACCTTTGCCTCTCTTCCAATATACCTAGTGGGTTAACTCCTCAGAGACCAGGCCCTTATCCTTCGATTCCAGCCTACAACCCGTCCCTGAGCTCTGCTTTCAGTTGATTCAACTGATGCTTTCTGTAATTTCTTAGCACACCCTGCCCACTTAACTAGTCAACTCAATACTTAACTCTAGGTCACCACAAGGTCAGCTTTCCCATTCCAAAGTCAAAAGTACTACCAATCAAAGTCACAAACCTGCTCTGAGAGGAACCATTAAAAAAACTCCACATTCCAATGGGATGCTAATCCAGATACTTATGGTCCATCTAGTCACAAGCTATCCTGAAGCTGAGTGCTCTCTGAACCTTTTCTAGACTCTCCACGTCCTCTTCTGTCCATTACTCCACCTCTTCCTGCCTCACCAACACCCCCCTCATTAGTAAAGGAGAGCGGGCAATGAGAGCCCAGATGGACACTTTGGAAGAGCAGACAGTCTTCCTTCTCAGGTCTAAGGAAGAACTGTTACAGGGGCAAGGTGTTTCATCCAATGAAGAGAGAACTTGTCATAGTGGGAGAGATGATGAACAGGGAAGACAGGCAGGCTTGCCTTAGATACAGCAGACTGGGAACTCAATCACTTCCATGTGCTGGACTTTTCCCCACGGTGGAGTCTGAGTGGGAGCACAGTAGGGTAATGCAGAGGACTGCAATCTTACAAGCATCAAGTCTCTCTGCATCATACTTNGTAGAAATGGGCTGTAATCTATCCATTTTCAAGATAGGCTGGAACGGGCAGATTGATAGACAGATGGGAATGGCTAGATTAATATGCTACCAGCACATTACAAAGCACCTGGCTGCGTTCCCTCCACCACATTCTTAAGATTCTCCCAGGCACCCCTNACTGGCTTCCACAGAGTAACTCAGCCTCTAAGGGAACTATCTCCAACTCACCACANCAAAACAAGAGTATGTTCAATAATGACAAACCAGTGAGAATTCCTCAGTCTACTGTACTTACACAGGAAAGGGTGAGGTGTGGCCTACTTTCTATGTCTCTACCCCTAGTTGCAGGCAANGCAAGGAAAGGATCATAGAATTTTCACCCAAGAAGATGGAACACAGAATCCAAATTATTACCTGAAAACAGAGTATGTTCTAAACTGACCGTGAGGATCCAGGAGCAAAGGGAGTATCTGAGGCACTGCCAACACCAGGGAAGTTTTCTTAAGATACACCTCCATCTAGAAATACTACTAAAAACATGCAAGGACACTGTAACCAGCAAGCACATATGTGCACACAGTTTTATTCAATCTTTTAGACTATTGCTACTAAAATAGTATTGACAATGGCATGCACAGGAGTGGCTGGACATGAACACACTGGGTAAATAAGTGGTGACATCAGATGCCAACAAAGGGCATCTAAAGGTCCATCTTCTCAGAGCAGTGTGTGACTGCCTACATTTAAGGCAGGAGACAGGAAAATTTTAAACGCTAGACTGTGCCTGGTTAAAGCAAGCCAAGCACCCCACCCCCGCCTCCCAAAGACCACAACAGCATTGCAAACAACAGTGAACACCAGGCACACTCCTTTTCGCTTCTGCAGCTGCCCTACATCCACGGAAAATGTTCTTCTTTCCACCCCTCCCCGCACCCCAGGCACACGAAACCCAGCATTCAGGTGAGGCTAGGTAGGGGAAGCCATAATGAGGAACCCAGTGCAGCTCACAGGTGGTTCAGAAGATGCTTAATGAACTGTCTCTTATACACATCTAGATGTGTATAAGAGACAGCCTGTAACCATGGAAAACATTTTATAAAAAGCTCATTTCCTGCCAGTCCTTTGAAAGACAAAAAAAAAAAGAAAGAAAGAAAGAAAAAAGCTGAAGCTAAGCTACAGTGTCAAATCCTTACTTTGTAGGACCTTCCTTAAAACTGGTATAAAACCCTCCTCCCCTGATAAAGGGATTCTTCAGATGATGCCAAGTGGAGAAGGCACTCCCACTGACAAAGCTGCCTTCTGTATAGCTGAGGGAACTCAGTCCAATGTGAAGTCCAGAAATGGGCAGGTACATGGTGGGTGAGGCCCTGCTTTCTCTGCCTCGGAGGCTGTAGGGCACAGCACTTGTACCCCAGACAGCCCCTTCTCTTTCACGATATGCTTCCAGCCTCCTCCAGCTGCGGAACCATTCTGCATAGTCCCCCTGGTCTTGCACGCCACTCTGCAATGTGCTAACCTCTCCCTCATGTCTTATCCCCTTCTCCCTTTGAAAACTACGTGGATGAAAAACTTAATGGCAGAGGGGGAGGACCTAACTACTTTCCTGGCCACCTGAAATTTTCAGCAAAAAACTGAAACTTATGAACCGAGTTCTTTAAACACATGCCGTTCTCAAGATATGATAGTTCCTGAACAGTCTAGGACAATTGCTAAACCTACACCATAGTCAGTAGGGAATGAATCTTCTGCCACCAGAACATACAAAAGCTCAACACTCAGGAAGATGCCAGTCTAATAACATGATATCCAGGAGACCAGCTGTACCCCAGACCTTGCTCCAAAGAAGCATCTATTGACCTTCTACTTGTGGGTAACACTACTCTAAATTGTAAGTGGACAAAAAGATGGAANAGCAATAATATGCTGGCACAAAAAGGACATCAATTTCTTGAGAAGACAGGACTGCCACATAAGGACTTTAGGAAACTGGAGAGCTGGTCTTAGCTAAATTAGCAGCTGGAGTATTAACTTGGGCAAGTCATAAAACTCCTTGAACTTTGGATTTCTCATATGACGTTCTACCTAATAACACAAGGTATTGTGTATTAGGAAGATACTGAGAGATATAAATGCTTAATGTAAGAAAATGAAGAGACTGGGACTCTAGCTGGGCCTTGACAAACAGGAAGAATTCTAATGGAATGGGAAGATTAGGGGGTCTAGGAGCGGAGAATGAAGGCAAGAACACATGATCCACGTTGAAGATATGATGAGTGGGGACAGACATCTTGGCTAAGTAGTGAGGTGATCCAGGTTTAACTGAGGAATGACAAGGAGACAGTGGAGGCTTTGAAGGCCGTGCTCAGGAATCTGGTCTTTGGCCTCCTACTCATGGGTTGTTAGCACACAGGAGGAACCAGCACCAACACCAGCTCTTGCTGACAAGGAACAGTGCTTCCCCACCAATCCAGAGGCAGGGGAGTGAAGCAAATGGTCTTTGCAAGCCAAAGTCAAAAGGACACGTATTCTGAGAATGAGGACCAGATCGAGGTGTACAATGAACTGGCACAGAGCGACAGTATCAAGGAGGGCATGACAATAAACAGTAAGAATGGCAAAATGTTGNGAGTTTGCTGATAAGCCAGCCCCGGAGCCCGTATCTGAAAACAGTAAGATGCTGTGTTTGCATTTCTGGGTTAGAAAAGAAACTAGTCCAAAGTGACACTCTCCAAACTGAGAGAATAACCAGAGAAACTGTGAACACTTTTTAAAACATTCTTATGTTACTCACGTGCTGAAATTAAAATAAATTGAGACAAAAATCATATTTTACTAGTGTCAATATTTGAATATGTTATATGACTTTTAACAGGTGTGGAAATGATGGAACTTCCTGGTGCTCTTTTGCCTCTCAGTGGAGGTTAAACTGGACAGGCTGCCACAGACATACAGAGCCAATCACCTTTTCTGGGATTAGAAGGAGGACTGGAGAAAGTTCCCTGGGCTTTGTTGTGGGAAAGGAGAACTGGCGTATTTTAAATTTTCCGTTAAAGNCCTACTTTTCCATATAAAGCAGATGGACTCCTTACACAACTTCTAAAAAACCTGCTATTTTGGGGTGCCTCAAAGATGGGAGCTCTGAACAAAACAGTCTGAATTCACCAGATAAAATCCCACTAGCACATTCAAAGGGAGCAGACTTAGAAACCTTTAAAATGCCAAGTTAAGGGGTCTTCTTGTGACAGAGGCCAAGGCTCCCCGACTCTGGCTGGGGGACCATTGCTCATTGCTAACAACTCCTACCTGCTCTCACCACCTGAGNCGGGACTCCTTACTCACTGCATTCCCTGCCTTGCCTGCTAGAAGCTCCCCCCAGCTACCGAGACTTCAAAGTGGTCACCCTGGCTGTAATCAGAGAGTGGCCTGGGAACCTGCATTCCAGCAGGGCCCCAGGTACTCTGCAGTACGGGTACTGACATAGCGTTCTCTCTTAGGAGGGAAAACCTGGTTTATTACCTGTTTGCNGTTCTGCAAGGGTAGATGGAAGCANAGAAGGGCTGATGCTCTCAGCACACTAGCTGTGTGGTGCTGGCACAGGAGCTGCTCGGGACAGGTTGTCCCTCATGGATCACAATCTCTTTTAAGAGACAGAACAAAAGGAAAGAACACAGACATTGGAGCCAGACCACCTGGGTTCAGATCCCCAGCTCTGCCACTTATTAGCCTTGGGGAAAAAAAAACACATAACCTCTATGCTTCAGTTTTGTTGTTAAGTGGGGCTAATAATGTCAGGGGACAGTGCTGGATGCTACCCTGGTTAATCATTCCCATATACCCCGGATTTACCAAGGGCTTACATGTCACTGTAAAAGTCCAGTATTCCCTGTCCCCACCCACCTGACTCCCTCTGTGGCATGAGTCAGGCTGTGATGAGGGTGACGGGAGGTGGCAAGCAAGCGCTGTGGGAGCTNAGGGAAGGGTGAAGTGGTGCTTCTTATGAGGTGAGTCCTCACTGGCTACACTGGGAGTGAAGTTTTCACAATGGGGTAAAGGTGCCTGTCTGTCCCCTAGCACATGACATAGTAACTGCAGAGCAAAGGCAAAAAAAGACAGAGAACGAGGTATAAACAGCCTTCAGAAGCAGGAAGCACCCAGGCCCAGCCTCACTAGCCATTAAATGTGTGACACGTGCAAGTGACTTCATAGCTTTGAGCTTCGGTCTCCCCATGTGACTAATGGGGATAATAATATTGTCCCTGCCACATGGAGTTGTTGTGATTTAAAAAATTACTGTGTGTAGAATGGCAAACACAGGCCTCCAGGGTTCAATAAAAGGCTGGTGTTATCTGTCCAGCATATGCTGACAAGAGCGAGTAGCTGTGGTAAGCTGTGTACATATTTTATTACCAACAAAAACGGTGAGGGGAGTATAGGACCAAAACATGTAATTCTCAGGAAAAAGTTTTGGAATACAAATGAGCAAGAACCTAAGCCTTTCTGATACTGTAATTTTTTTTTTCTCACGAAATTGTACAGAAACAGATGCTCANTATCTACTTTCCCAAGACAGCACGATGTGGCTTGAGACTGTGGGTATACTAATGCAGAATGGATCTGTACTTCCTAACGCACCCAAGAAGACCAAGGTGGCCTCCCATCCCGAGGAGGGTACAGGGCAGGCCCTGTGGAACCAGGTGGAGACCAACAGAAGCATTCTCATCCGCATGTCACAACTCCGAGTCTAGCAAGCACTGTTCAAGTTCCATGAGTCAGTGGCATCTTTTCTTCCCACGTTTTTATTAGGCCGTAAATCCAGTTCAATTTATATCCTTCTAGGATTACTGTGTCCTAATCAAGTCCAAAGTGTCACTTATCCCTAAGCTGTCTATACTGCATGTCACCCAAGCCCATCTAGATAATGTTATTGAGGCTACTTAGATTGTTTTAAGAGCCAAAAATTAGATTTGCTCGACTACAAACTCTCGAAGATGATCATATTTCTCTAAATAACCCAACTCTTTTTTCTTTTCAGAAATCAAATGCATGGTTTTTCCTACTTTGTAGTTTCTTTTTGCTTTGCAAAATCAGGATACATTCTAAAGTTCAACTCAAGGGACTGACTGGAGTGTAAATAGGTTACAGTTCTGGTTGTCTGAGGGAAACAAAGAAACCCTTTACAGGGTTGACTCTGGAATGCCTTTATGTTTCTGTTCTCAGAGAAGACTCTGCATGTCTTAAAAAAGACTCACTAAAAATGCTNTTTCAACCACACCATAGATGCAAATTTCCTATCTTTCCTAACATTTCTTGATCTTCGACTGACAGTCTTCCATTAAATCTCTTTCTAAACACTCGAATTTTCCTAATATACAAACAGTATGTTTTTCAATAAACACATGCACATACGCTTGAGACCACGGGCATACACATCGTGATCTCTGCTTTCTAAACGCTTGTGTGCGCATGTGCGTGTGCATACATTATACATTAAGAGCAGCAAACACATGGTTTACTGATNTGTGGGGTGTGATTTTAAGTGCTTTACACTTGTCAATTCACTCAGTTTCCACTTTAAATGGAGTGGTTCTCAATCTGTGACCCATGGAAGGGTCAAATGACCCTTTCACAGGGATCANCTAAGACTGTTGAAAATGTCGCTGGGTGGTGGTGGTACATGCCTTTAAATCACAGAACTCAGGAGGCAGAGGCAGGAGGATCTCCGTCTAGCCTGGTCTCCAAAGTGTAGCTAGGGCTACACAGAGAAACTGTCTCAAAAAACAAAAACAAACAATCCCCCCCAAAAAACAGAGCATCAGAAAACACAGATATTTACATTACAATTCATAACAGTAGCAAAATTACAGTTATGAAGTAGCAATGAAAATTTGTGGCTGGGGTCACTACAACATGAGTAACCATTAAAGGGTTGCAGCATTAGGAAGGTTGAGAACCAGTAATTTAGAAGAAATGGGAGCAGAGAGAAGGCTCAGTGGTTAAGAACGTATAATGCTCTTGGAGAGGACCCTGGCCTAAACCCACATAAGGCAGCTCACAACTGTCTCTATCTCCGGCTCCAGGGGATCTGACACCTCTGGCCTCCTCAGACACCTGTACTCACATGCATTTCCTACCCCCATCCCACACATTAAAAAAATAATAATAATAAAGAAATAGAAGTAAAGAAAGATCAGGTCACACATCTAGGACGATCAAACCCAAACCCCACCTCAGCTCCATGCTCTAAACCCCATCCCTCACCCGAACTGAAAGCCTCAAAACCTGGGCACTTGGGCCCTTTGAACAGGTTACCAAATCTCTCTGGACTTCATTTGCCTCAAGTGAAATTAGCATGCTGAACTANATGATCCTTAAGATTCTAGGTTCCGTGACCTGCAACCTTGAAAAACTCTANAAGCAGATCGCTTGTGATTATATGTCCAACTGCTGCACGTGTCTGGGCTGNGACAGATGCCAAGACTGCTACCTCTCTGGTCTCTGGATGGTTCTCTGGTCAGGTTCCCAAACTTCCCATGCTAAATCCAATGGCACTTTTTCACCCTGTATCTGGTCAACTCTCTGGCCCCAGCTACTACTCAACCCCCTGGCTTGTCCTATACCTGGGATCTCTTCCACTGAGGGCCTGCACCCCTATTTCTGTTCCAGGGCTTGCCTTGGCCACATCTATTCTTTCTACTGGCATATCCTCCCCAAGGGATGTATTTCCATGACCTCAAGTATTTTGCAATTTGCTACTAGCAAACTTGTATTTGAGTCTTAGTCCTCTTCCCCAGTTCCAGACTCCACCCATCCAGTCACCTGCATCAAAGTCCAAAGTGACCACAATGAAGCTCCTGTGTGCTGTCTTACTGGTTTACACAACTCTCCACCTCATTTCAGAGNCTGCTCTGCTCTGTCTCCATCTTTCTCACACTCTCTCTACCACATCAATCCCATTCAGATCTTCATTTGCTGTTCTCAGATTCTGCAAACAATTCTTCTGGAATGGCTCNTNTCTACCCCAGGCCATGCCCCACACTATGACCAAGCTATGTTCATGAAATACTAANGAGGTTCACCTCTACTTATGCCACATCGCTACTTACAACTCCTCTATGGCACTNAGGATGAGTACTTGAAAAATACCTTTTCAATTCCTCCTTCAGCTCTGTCTTATCCCTCTGTCCATCTCTCCACTGCCCCCATCTAGTACTGAACTAGTTGCAGCATCCCAGTTTGGGTAGTCACTTTTGGGCATATATTTTTTTCTGGTACAGTGGCCTTCCAACAAAACTCGGCTAACTAATCCTCATTCCCATACATCTCCTCCTTCATCTAGTGGCATAGGGCAAGGATATTGGAGTCACACTAATCGAACCTGATTCTGATTCTTCCCTTACAATTATGGCTTTAGATTAGTNACTCAGGAATTATTGAAACTTGTAATTTTCTTTCTATAAAATGGTAATTATCAGAGACAATGGCTCATATCATTATTGCTCAGATTAGTGCTTAAGTGGAACATGACACACAGTGAATGCTCAATAAATGTTAACTATTGTTTATTATTGTCATCTCCTCCAGTAGACTATGGGCTTCTGAGGAGCAAGGACTCTGCAAATATTCATTGCCATGGCTCTATCTCCTTGTTATCTTGCACAAAACAACAGAGTGAGCCATGTTCGTAGAAAAGATAAATATAAGAAAATGGTCATTGCAAAAAAGCATATTATCAACTGTGATAACTGAGATGGACAGAACTCCTGCAACAATGTTGAAGCCTGTAGAGACTGGGAACCATCTGGAATGCTAGCAGTCCCCTACTCCAAGTCCAAAAGTACAGTTAGCTTCTGCGCAATGTGCTGGACACAAAGACAGAGCCAGGGCAGCTGGTGATAGAGTCTCACCTGTCCTACATGCTGAAGGAAAAGAGGAAAAGTTTAGTTCCCAACTAAAAGAGTAATCATCATGAAAGAAAGGAATGAATGAATGATCAATGAATTATCAACGAATGAATAGGAATATGAGTTCAGTCTTTAGTAACCTAAACATACAGCTATACGACCCTCACTCCCTCATCCACACTGCCCAGTCCCCATGAAACCCTTATCATGTGTCAATTTCTTTCTTTTCTTAATTTCTTAAGGAAACTAAGTAAAGTGGAACCANAATTGGTAAGGATCCTCCCTAGCCTCTTTGGACTCTACAGAACTGCCAGATAAAAACTAGGCCAAGATAGGAGCTTCTGAGGTGAAAGACCACATCAAAGTCCACAGAGCGGCATCAAATAATGGAATGGTGAGGGGCTGCCCAATGGTAAGTGGTCCCTGGAAATGACAAAAAGCCAGGTTATTAAAACATGCTGAAGATGAAAATACCTGAACTTANAAAATCAAAGGAACAAAAACAATGGTGGGTGTTGGCTTTCACTTACTACTTAATTCTCATCANCCTTCAAGCTTTTTAAGGAGAGTGAGTGGAAGTTCTTGGTTAAATGTTAAACAAAGCTGTTTAATACACACTTCTTACTCTTTTCTCTGGGCAAATGGCTAACCTAGACTTCTCAGATTCTCCTGCAGTTAAGCCTGGCCATAATAGTCAGATCTCTCCCAAAGACTGAGTGGAAGTGACATGTGCTACATCCAGACCAAAGCATGTTAAAGGGAGATGCACCTTCCCCAACTCTTTTATCCCACCAATCTGTCAGCTGAAACAGGTTACCATGGAAAGCTACAGCACAGTGGAAGAGTGGGACTCAGAGTCACTCATTGCACAGAAGAAAGCCACCCGCTGAACAGAAGAAACACCTATAGGGGACTATCACATGAGCAAGAATAAATATATTTTGGTTTTGGACCATTCTATATTTTCCAGCCTATTACAGCTGCTAACATGAGTCTACTTAAAACAGATGTTAGGTACATATCATTGACCTAATTCACATTTGTTGTTCACTAAATGAAACCACCAAGTAATACCAACTAAAGTAAAACTTGACAGAAAATGAGACAAGCCAGATTAGGTTCTCTTCTCAAGGTGCTGACCAATTAATGGTCAAAACAGACAGAAGACAAAATAGTATCTGATGATGACATTGGAAGACAAATTTAGAGGCGTGGTGGTTTGTTTGGAGGAGAGGAGTTCAGAAAATTGATGATGTTTGTGCTGGGCCTGGAGGCTAAAGACTTCAAGCAAATCTGATGGGGTTGGAGACTCCAGACCCCGGGGCAGTAGAGGGCATTTGTTCACAATGTTCAACCTTTTCACTAATAAGTTCCTCTAACTCGGCAGCACAGTGCACATTTACTGTGTGCTGACTTTCCTTTCTGGGTCTGGTATCCCAACAAACCAGCCTTTGTTTTCAGAGAACATTTAGTCTTAACCCTTCTCCCCCCTTTTTTTTAATGTAAAAAGTTCCACGAGGAATGTCAGAGTTTAAAACATCATAATTCTTTTCAGCTAAAATGGCTAAAGAATAAACTTGGGACGGTTTTGTTACTTTCAACAGCCAAGGAGCCACAATCCAGGAGTCAGCAGATTCAACCTAAGTCTTGACATATCAAGTCTGAGATTTACATTAACGTTTCCACCTTAAGAGGAACATCACATGTTCTGAATTCAGACATCTACAGCCNGTTTATAGTTAACTACCCCCGAAGCTTGAGAGTTGAAACCACTTCCTCCGAAATCTGAGAGTTTCTTCATCTGAAGAATGCTTGGTCCTCATGGGGCAGAGACAGGGACACAGAGCACAAAGGATGGAAAGTATTGTAGTTGCTTTGGTGGTGAGAGGAAGGATGTGGGCATTGAAAGCCAACCTTGAAGCCAACAAGTGCTGTCTCCAGTGGTCTTCCAAATGCCANTCCGGTGTTGTCATATCCACAGCCCCCAGTTACTTAAATAAAAGGGCAAAGCAANATTGCCGGGCAGACCAGAGCACATTTCAGCAAAGCAGCCTTGGACTTTAAGGGCTGCCTCAGGCTTCTTAAAACAGTTTGATTCTGACTCAGAAACAATTTTTTTCTGATCCTCCATCAATTTATCCTGTCTCAGGTATCAGTACCTATCCTCAAAGAGAAAGAGGGGGAAACGGGGGAGGAGAGCAGCTTTCCTTGAAAGTATAGCAACTCCTAAGACAGCTGAAATAATCTCCCACCCCCTTAAATAGAAGAAACTGCAGTTGCCAGTCAACGTTACCAGTCTGTGAAAACAGCAAAATGCCTGCACCTGCCGCCCGGGATCTGGGAGCTTTCNTTTTTTTGGTAAATGTGGCAGAAAGGACTAAGAGATGAACTGCTTCATCAGAAAGAAAGAGAAGCCCCCGCATGAGAAACAAGAAGCATGGTGCCCTGGGTACTTTATGTCTCTTCTCTATGAACTGAAAGGGCTCTTTGTGTCACACACACACACACACACACACAAACACACAGAGCAAGTCTGATTTATTGGAAGAAGGAGGGGCAAAATGAGTGATTTTATTATCCCTCCTCCCAGTGAGTCCCAGCAAACACCTCCCGGGCCCAAGCTTGGTGGCCTCTTTCTAGCCCAGTCCCTTCTGCCTGTGGCCTCAGAGATAAGAGAGCCTGGAGGAGACCAAACAAAACCATCCACCGACCTAGGGAAGTAGGGAGGAAATCCAGCGAGGGGAGAAGGGAGGAGAAACGAGCTTGACAGAGCAGAAGGGGTGGGGGACAGAGGAAGAGGAGGCAAGGCCAGGCACAGGGGAAAGGGGAAGGGTGGGTGGGTGGTGGCACAGGAAGGGTGAAGAGGAGGGTGGGGGAAGTGCAAGGGAGGTTCCAGAAATAGGCAGGAGGATGCGCTGGGGAAGGCGAGAGCCGCCGAGGGAGGAGGCCGAGAGGTGGAGGAGTGGGGCAGGGGTTGGGTGGGGAGGAAAGCAGCACGGGGCATCAATTATTAAGTGATTACATCATCCCTGACATTAAAACAACACACACAGCCCGGGTCCCCGCGGGGGGCCGTGAAAGGAGGGCGGGGGCGGAGCTGGGCCAACCTCGCCCCCAAGCCAATTCCTATTTTTCACCCGGCGCCCGCCGGCGGCCGAGGAAATGTACCCCGGTGCCCGCGCAACCTCGGGGCCGCACCCCGCATCAGTGTCCTGCGTCGCGGGGAGCCCGGGGCTCGGCGCCCCGGAGGCTGCGCGGCGGGACCGCAGCGAGGGCAGCCCGTGCGGGGGCGCTGGGCCCGGCGTCTCCGCAGCATCCCGCGGCTCCGCGCATCCCCGGCCGCTTACCTGCGTGGCGTGGCGCTCGGCTCCGGAGCACATTCACATGGTCCTCTCCCCGCCCTCCTCCGGCGCGGCCCAGGCGGCTCCGGCGGCTCCGCGGCGGGGCCCGGGAGCTCGTGGGCCTCGCGAAGCGCCGAGGGGGCGGCGCCGGTGTCCCCGGCCCGGCAGCCCGGTCCCTCCCTGGCGCGGGCGGCGGCTTTGTGTGCGCCCGGGCAGTCCTCGGAGCGCTCCGGCTCGAGGCGGCCTCGCTGCGCTCCTGGCCGGCGAACGGGTCTCGGAGGCCTGGCGCACGGCGACCCCTCCTCCTCTCCGCGGAGCCCCCTCCCCGCCGGCTGCGCTCCTGACAGATGGCGCAACTGCACCGACGCGCCGCCGCCGCGGCTTCTCGCAGCTACTCGCGCTGATGCTCGGGTTGCTCCGGATCCCGAGGGGTGCGAGAGGGGGCGGGACACGCGCTGAGACTGTCAGGTCGCTCTACCCTATCAAAGAGCCCGCTGGGAGCCGAGGGCCGCAGCCATTGGTCCGCGCGTAGGAGGCGGGACGGGCCTGGGTGGGGCCGCCGAGTGGGTTGAGCGTTACTGTGGTGGCGGGCATCCTGGCATGCGGGGCGCGCAGGGTGTGCGAGAGGATGCGAGGTTGGAGGAGGAGGAGGTGTGTGTTTGAGGATCGTGTGGAGTTGGGAGTTGATGGGGTGGACGGAGAGAGCGGAGGCGATGATCTGCTTTCTACTTTGATAGTAGAGACTGGCACCTGCCACGGCAGCCTAACAGCATGGGAACTTATTTCTCCAGAGAAATAGCCTCGCCTTTGAGAGTGGGAGGATAAAATGGAAAGGTAAGAATGGAGATGGCAAATCAGAGAAGTGAGGAGCAAAGTAGAGAAGTACCATTGCAGAAACTAGGAAAGCTAAGACGACCCCGAAAACTCACAACGAATAACAAAAAAAATTATTGTCTTCTAAGTCTCACTTTCTTGGGCACCCATATATCTTTCTTTTCCAGAAAAAAGTCAGGAGTAAGTATTGCTGAAATGCAAGGGGCCTGCAACAAAGAAACGCCCAAACCACACAGTAGAGATTGTTTGCACCCTTTCTCCAGATGTTTAGCAGTAGCCGTTGCTTGTCTGGCTTCTTGGGGCAGTCAAACCTCTGTTGGTTTTCTTGTTTTCACTCGTTGCTGAGCTGAGCTTTTTGCTCAGATTTTCCTTGATGAAATAATAGCCGGGTTGGTATGCAGTTGGGAAAGCATCGGTCTTTATTTCCGATCCAGCTTGTCTATGGCAGGATGTAACTTCATAAAAAGAAACACTTCGCCTTCCTGATTTTCTTTATAGGTAATTCCTGTTTACCGAAAGCTCAGTTTTAAGACATGGTCAGAATCATTTTTCCTTAATGATTTTGGCAAGACACTCAGCAAATCTAACCTTCTAAGAAGCAAGTTTAATCGAAGCAGCCTTGGCTTCAGAGCTCAAGGTCTTGTTATCTTTCCTGACCACTACCTTTTTNCCCTGTAGTTTAAAACTACCAGTCACTCTTGCCTACTTTTTTCTCTTCTGAAGAGCTTTTTTGAGAAAGTTGCTACTATTTAGTAAATGATTCTCACGTGGTGGATGCGGGAACTGAGGACAAGAGGAGGTGACACCCTGGAATTCTACGGCCAGNCTCCCAAATCTGGAGCAAATGGCTGAAGTCACCTCATTGTTTATAGTTTCTTTGAGAGGAGTCACTTTTTTGGCATCTGCAGCATAATAGCTTCTCCATGTAATTAGTGGACAAATGAAAGCCAAATAGTTAAATGACAAGGTAACCAACTCCCAGCAAGACTCCAGTCTATATTTTTAGTTCTTTACTTACCTTGCTTAAAATTAATAATAATAATAATAAAAACTCTTGCTAAGAATAGCTTTAGAGGGATTGGCTCTCCAAAGGAGGATTTGCTGATGATGTGAACAAGTGAATAAACCCTAGTGTCAATATTATTTCCCATTTTGATCTGCTCCCAAAGGTCTTCACAATGAACTTGACTTAAAGCTCCACAATGCTGTCCCCAGCCTGCCTAAGGCAAAGCATACTTACCTCTAAAACGTGCAGTTTTTTTGTGGATTTTTTGTTGTTGTTGTTGTGGTGGTGGTGGTGGTGGTGGTGGTGTGTAGGGGCCTGCAGAGTCAAGTTGTTTACAGGTAAAGATGGTCCAGGGAGGAAGGAACCAAGTTGTTGACAAAGGTCTGTGTGTGTGGGGGGGTGTCTGTGGAAGAAGCAAGGAGGAAGAAACCTAAGCTGTTTATGTCTGGGTGACCTTAAACTGATTGGCCCGACGGGGCATCTATCCCACCCCTCTCTCTAACCTTGTGGTTTTAGGCTTTAAAAGGGCCTCACTGTTTTCAATAAAGGAGTTCTTGCTTGACTGGACTCCCTGTCACTTCTGATTGTCTCCAGGGAAAGGGAGGCAGGGAACAGTCCCAGGTTGTCCCTCTCAGTGGGGCAGACGTCACAACAGTGGTGGTGGGTTTTTTCTTTTTGTTTGTTTGTTTGNTTGGTTGGTTGGTTAGTTTTTTGAGACAGAGTTTTTCTGTGTAATAGTCCTGGCTGTCCTAGAACTTATTCTGTAGACCTGGCTGACTTCAAACTCACAGAGATCCACCTGCCTCTGCCTCCTGAGTGCTGGGATTAAAGGCGTGACCGCCCTGACCAGATTTGTTTTCTTATTTTCTTACAGGCAGTATGTAGTACACAAACTAGAATGGAGACATTGTTCTAGAATTTCTCTTAGATTTTCTTGTTACTTGGTTGGTGTTTGTTTGTTCTATTTCTTTCACCTTGAAGTTCCCAGTTTCTATTCTGGTGTTCTTTTCTGTTTTGTCTAATCTGTTTTTCCTGTTTTGCTTTCAGTGTGTATTTAGTGTTCTTCCCGAAAGTATGTCTCATCTTATTAGAGTTTAGTTTTCTTACTAAACTAAATCAACAAAAAATAAAAATAAAACTGGTTGCTCCAACTAAAAAACTGTGTGCAAGGAAGGGCTGGAGAAGTGGTTCAGTGGATAAAGGGCTTGCTACTGCAAGCTCTCGAGAACCTGAATTTGGGTTCCATAAACATACTTAAAAGGTAGGACAGTGGCAAGTGTCTCCGGTTCCAGGCTCAGTGAGAGACCGTCTAAAAATGTAAGTTAGAGAAACAATTTAGAAAGCCTGACATTGATCTCTGGCTTCCACAGGCATTGCACACATGTGCAAGTACACCCACAAGCCCATATGAATACCTGTGAACATGTATACACACCTAGCCCGCACAAAGATATACAAATATGTACAAGGGAGATGCATTCCAAAGTGACCACGATGCAGCACNTACACAAAGGACTTGACATCATACCATACAAGCTACTTGCTCTGCTGTGTTCATTGCCATTCTATTCATAATAGCTAGGAAATGGTAACAGCTGAAATGTTCTTCAGCTGAAGGATGGATAATGAAAATGGGGGAGATGTACTCAATGGAATAGTCAGCTGTAAAGAAAAATGAAACCATGAACTGTTCGGGTAAATAGATGGAACTAGAAAAGATCATACTGAGTGATGTAACTCAGACCCGGAAAGACAAACTGCATAGTCTTTCTCATCTGTGGCTCTTAGCCCCAAGTCCTCAGATCCNAGTGCCTAATCTGGAGTAACTACAGAAGTCAGGAAAGTAAAAGGGGACTGTGGCAGGAGTGGGGAGCAATAGAGAAGGGATGGCAGGGTACAGGCAATTTGAAGGGGGAAATGGGAAAAATTGAGGCAGTAATTAGGGAGAAGGGGGAGACATAAATACAGAAGAAAGAGGTAGGCAAGTAAAATAAGAATTAGGATGTCCAAAAAAGTCACAGTCATATTATCTATGTACATAAAATTAAATACAAAATATGTCTGGNTATACCTACACAGTTTAGTTTAAATGAAATCTTCCCATGGGGTGACAGCTGACATGGTCGCCCCCCCCTCCCCGAGAGTCATTGACCATCTAACAAAATTCCCAACACCAGGTATGAGAAGCCCTATTTTGAGTTGTTGGTCCAAGTTGTCCAAGAAATTCCCAAAACATTTTAGGATATTGCTGTCAGCCTTGGTTGCCTCCAAGAGTTGAAAGGGAAATCCCTATTTCTGAAGATACTATGCACTTCAGACATAGGAAAAAAGGACCTGTGCTGTGTCTAATCTGGGAGCCTTCTCTGTGATGACTAGCTTTCATGGTACCAGAAAGTGCCATGCAAACTTGCAAGAGAGGAAACAGTTAATAGTCCTACCCAGCTATGATGCCTAAGGACCACAACAATGACAAGCATGGCATGATAACCCTCAGGGTGCAATAATGGCACACATGCCTTGGTGGTAACCAACAGCTCCCTAATTGAACTTAAAGGCCTGCTCAACAAGAGGGAAACCATGCCTGGTGGTGTAAATCTAGTTAGCCACCGGGGCTAAGGAAGTCATGGATCTTCGATGAGAACCTACAACCACTTTATTAAGCCAGCATAATTCCTAACTACATTCTAAATATTTATCACACAGATAAGTGTTCTTCTTATCCCCTCATCAAAGAAACTTCTCTTTGCAACATATGAAGACCATTACAGAAAACTACAACCAATCAAAATTCAGAGAAAGATCATGTAGTGTCCAGTCCCAACTTGTAGGGGTGGTTGTCTGTGCCTTACCCTGAAGTACNGCCCCTAGTGAGGCAGCAGGTAACTGCTAGGTACCGGCCCCCCCCAGGGTGTGGCCTGCAACTGGGACCCCTTAAGACCTGGGATGAGTACATGCTCACTCTCTTCAATACCTCATGGTCTTGGATGCTGGTATGGATCAGGGCAGAAGTCTCTGGAGAGCAGCATTGGACCGTGCTTCAATCCCTATTTTTTGTATTGTGAATTTCCTGTATTGTGAGTTAATCCCCCAATAAATTCCTATAATGGTTAAACTATTTCCGTGGATTGGTAGTGATTTAATNNCGTTACCAACTGTTACATCTACCGCACAGTTCCTGCACTAAGGCTCAGGGATCATTGCAGAAGAGAAGATGGAAAGATTATAAGAGCCAGAGGATCAAGAAGTTTGGTGTGAGATTGTGTTTCCCAGAACTGTCAGAAAAGTTACACTTGTGAAGTCTCATCAACATGGCTGCCCAAACAAGATCTGAACAATGACACAAATGGACTTGCCAGCAGGGAAGGGGGCCTCAATGCTAGACAAAGAACTATGAACAACTGAGGAAGGCTGAGAGCAGGAGAAATGATCTTCTCCATGAAAGGGCCACCCAATTGGTTATCAATTACCAAGTGGTGAGCCCTGAGATAATATGCATACCAGTAATGTTATATGGACTGAAAACCTTGTACTTATGATATATACATGTACAAATGTGTATATATATATATATAAAATCAACAATTAAGAGGCCGTGAATTTGAGAGAGAGCAGGAGGAAATACATGGGAGGGCAAGGAAAGCAATGATGTAGTAAGAACTTCAAAAACTAAATTATTATAAAAAAATTGTTTATAATTTCTCATAGACAAAATATGCAAGTGTATATATACAAAATTTAGCTGTGAAGGTCTCCAAGTTAAAAGATNAATTAAGTCAACTTGCTACTCCCAGGAAGATACTCCAGAGTGACACTGTACGACCAGCACAACACTGAACATATTAGTCAGGAAACGTCAGGTGCTGTGACACCTCTTCACCTGACGGAGGCATTAGAATGTTCCCGCCATGATTAGCCCCTTTGAGGTCACAGATTTCTGTAGTACTCTATTTTTCAAAGGATTGCACCTCAGCTTTACCTAATGTAGCAATCACATCTGTATAAGATATAGACCTAATAATGTATACGGTTACTACTTTCAAGAGTTCAAATAGTCTATCGTCAGGTTGTCAATGGAAAGATGAACAAAAGGTCAAGAAAATCATTGTGTCAGTCAAGGTTTCCCCTTGTAAACATTAAAAACTTACGATGTCTAATGTAACAAGAAAGGGACTTTATTAGGAGACCNGCTTATGGAATCAATGGGTAGACGTGAGAACTAGGCTCAGGGAAAACCAAAACCAAGGGACACTGGTCAGGATATCTCTCAGGGGACCCCATCTGCCAGACTTCAACCACTAGAGGAGAGCAGAACCCAGGTGGATATCCTAAGCTGTCTCCTCATCCTTATCTCTTACAGGAGATTCCAGTCTTTAGGTGGCACCACCCCACAAGCTGATGGTACACTAGTTGTAGCTTGGGCAGGAGGGAACTGAATATTCTGTTCCCTTCAGCTTATATGAAACACAAAGAGGCCTGTCTCCAACCCAACTCAGATAACAGGACTCTCTCAGAAAGAGAGTTGAGATGTAAAGCCAGGATTTTTAAACTGGCACTCCAGTTGCTCACCTAAGCCTGTGTTCTGGGACTGTTATTACTTACCAAACAGGAACTTCTTCCTTTCCACTCAGGATTTGTCCTCAGAAAAAGATCACAGGCTAGAGCTCATCTTAGCTTCCTCAAACAGTGCCTGCTTCACCACAATAAGAATGAGCTTTCAGCTTTTATTTCATCTGCATTTCTCCAGGGAGGGTTAATTGTCTCTGAGAGTTAATTATCTAGGATTTACAGCTGGTCTTTTGGCATGAGGGCTCCTGAGAAATGGGAAGATTGATGGAATACTGCCTTTTTTCCTACCTTAAGAGTCAGCTTAAGAGGCCCAGTCAGTCTTAGCCTCTTCCTGTGTAATGTCCTTCATGTAAGAGACAATCTTGTGGTGATTCCTGGCTCACAATGACCCCTGCTCCTTCTTTGGGACTAGCTTCCAGTGTCCCAGAGTGGTCTCTGAGTAGCCATGTCTGTATGGAGTGANCTTCTGTAACATCCTAGCCTAACTGTAGCCAAATGATCAGGATTAGACACTTACCCAGAACGAGCCAAGTATTATTTACTGAGAAATCAAACATTAGNCCAGAGTTATACAGATGTGAATATATTAGTCAGAAAATGTCAGTTGCTGTAACAAATAATCCTCATAGCTCCTTGAGCTTACGTAACAGAAATTCACCACTCTCTCAGGTCACAGGAAGCTGTTCACAATGTGATTCAGAATTTAAACCTGGATTTCACTCGAGTCATTCCGTTCAAACTACTGGAAAATAAAGGGAAGAAGAAAATAGCATGGCAGATTTTAGAGTCAGTCCTAAAAGTGACACACACAATTTCTGCTCATTGTCTGTTGGTCATGTGACTGTACCTCTATGCAAGGGAGCCGGAAATGTAGTACAGTGGGTTCCCAGGCAGAAGAGGAAATGGCTTTGGCAAGTATCTTGCCTATATGCAGCATTAGGAGCTGGTGTAAGTAAGTAGTGCTCAGGTAGAGAATGGGTAGATACACATTTGGTATTTTCCATCAATACCAAAATACATTTTACATTTCTCATAGGTATGTAATATAAATTCATAAGATAGTTCTAAACATTAGAAGGACGACCAACAACCACCCTCTAAATTTCATTTTGAATATTGCTTTACTTAATTGGGCAGCATTTTGTTTTGTTTATTGTATAATCCAGCAGTCCTTATCAAACTAGATACTAAGAAGGCAAGGGATATTTTTTGCCAAGGTATGAGTCAGATGGCACCAATCTTGAGTTTGCAACCATCTGTTGATAGTATGTGGAGGGCAGAGCTTATTCCTTGATGTATATGTTACTTTTTCTGTTGCTGTGATAAAATACCCCGATAAAAGCATTTAAGGGAAAGAGGGCTTATTTTGTCTCTCAGTTTGAGATTACAGTCCATCATGGTGGGGAAGGCATGGTGACAGGAGCTAGAGGAGGCAGCCAATCACATTGCATCAGCAGTCAAGAAGCAAAAAATGGTGGATGCTTGTGCTCAGCTGGATTTTTCCTTTTTATGTAGGACCCCAGCCTAGGGAATGATGCCACCCACTTTTGGGGTAGATCATTCTACCCTACTTAATCTAATCAAGATCATCTCTCATAGGCACGGCCAGGAGCTTGTCTCCCAGGTGATTCTAAATCCCATCACGTTGACAATAAACATGAACCATCACACTTGAAAAATACTGTGTAGTTTTTATCCTTCAAAACTGTTTTATTCCTCATGAATATACCTGAAGAGTCTTTCAATGTGCCTTACTCCAAATTTTTTTCCAGNTTAGTTAAAGCAAGGTCCNAGTCAGCTATATTTAACAAGAGATGAAGCAGAAATGAATATTTCCACAAAGTCCAAGAAGAACGGNCTATTTCAAGGCACAATCCATTTCAATGATCCTAATTTACTCAACTAATAGCTGTTAGTCNACATGTAAATCACCTACAGACTTTGTGCTTATAAAAATGCCTAAATCGTCTTTTTTTATACATGATTTTAAATTTTTATTGCATTTATTTGTGTGTGTGTGTGTGTACAGGCATGCACATACTACAGCATGCGTGTGGATGACTTGTAGGAGGCAGTTCTCTCTGTCCAGCATTTGGGCTCCTGCGATTGAGCTCAGGTTGTCAGGCTTGGCAGCGAGCACCTTTATGCCCTGAGCCATCTCACTATCCCTCACACATGATGTATACATGTGCGCAAATCTGTCTGGCCACCGTGAGCACAGGATGAGTGTTGGATAGTATCTTAGTGAGCCCAAGATGACTTTACATAGTCAGATTTTATGAAGTTTATCTATGTGAAAATATACACCCAAGTGTGTGTACCTATGTGTAGCTGTGTGCGATTGTCAGAACCAGTAATAAGAGCAGAAATGCTTGCTTGGAATGTGTGCGTTTGGCCAATGTGAGTCTGGAATGATCCGCCTTACATGTTACAGGTTGAAGTTTCCTGTCTTGCAAATCAGGCTCAACTGCCCTCAGATCTTGAAGCCCTGGACTCATTGAAGGAAGCAATGCTTTTTTATATGATCCACGGAACCGGAAGGCAGTGAAAATAAAGCAGTTGGAGAAGAAACCAAACAGACCAATGTCATTCAGGAACTTTGGCAATTAAACTCATTTTAAACCGAGAGAATCAACTCTACTGAGATTAATGTTTTTAAGAACACCTTTCAATTTAAGTAAAAGTAAAATTTATTCCATCTTGCATTTTTTTTTCCTCAAGACAGGTTTTCTCTGTGCAGCCCAGGCTGTCCTGAAACTTGCTCTGTACATTAGGCTGGCCTTGAACTCAGAGATCTGCCTCCTTCTGCCTCCTGGGTGCTGCTGGAATCAAAGGCGTGCACCACCATGCCTGACTCAGCCATNTTGCATTTAAGAAATTCGATTTTGTCTGGGATAAAATCTATGTGCTCCCTTAAGCCGACCACCCCTGTAGGAAGAGAAGCAGAAGCATTCTGTTTATACTCCAGTCTGAAGTTAGACAAAGGTATTTCTTTCGCCACTAATGCTTAATATTGTTCTAAAAATTGCAGTAAATACAATAAGAAGGAGCCATATGTATGAAAAAATGAGGAGACAAAGTTCCTACTATTTCCTGTTAATGTAATTGTCTACCTGCAAAGACCAAAAGAATCAATTCTAATATTATTAGAAGTGGTGAGTGAATTCAGTGTGGGAGCTGGTTTCTAAAGATATTGAAGTGAGGTTCTAAAACCACGAGTGGAATAAANAGTGTATGAAGCCAGAATATCCATGATAAAAATGGTCTTTTTACTTTTTATTTTCTATGTGTGAGTGTTTTGCCTGCATGTGTATCTATGTGCATGTCGAGTGCCTGCCTAGGTCAGAAGAGGGTGTCAGATCTCCTAGGACTGGAGTTACAGGCAGCTGTCAGCTGCCATGTGGATGCTAGGAACTGAACCTTGGTCCTCTGCAGGAACAACAGTACTCTTGGCTGCTAAGCTATCTCTCCAGTCCACTTATTTTTTAAACAGTACATACACTTTATTAAACAGTTGTGGGTCATAGCCTGGGCCAAGTGGTGGCTATCTCAGACCTCACAGCAAGCTCAGTATAACTTCCAAGCCTCTCTTTCTGACTCCCAACAGCTAGAGCACAGCACCCTCTCACCCTGGGCCTTTCATGCTATGGATGATGGAGCGGCTAATAGTCTATAAATTCCATGGGCACCCACATCCACTGTTCCTTTGAACAGGTCCTTCCCAGCACTCTAGTTTCTCTGGCAGCTTGATGGGCTTGCAGATGACTCATGTCCATGGTGGTGGTGATCTGGCAGGAGTACCTTGAAAATTATGAACATTGTCTTGAAGTATAGTATACATATATAAGGGGTGTTCACAAATCTAGATGCTGTATCTATATTTGTGTGTATGTATACACATGTATATATGGTAATCTGTAGCCTCTAAGAACATATATGTAAGAAAGTTTCAGAATTATAATTATTGCATGTCAAAAACTTGTGTTTGAATATGTTCTTATATGGACATATGTAGTAGAATATTATTTTAAGGTGTGTTACTTTTGTTTATGTTGAATTTGTTTAACTGTGTGAAGCTGTGTTACTGTGTCTGTCTAAAACACCTGATGGTCTAATAAAGAACTGGCCAATAGCAAGGCAGGAGAAAGGGTAGGTAGGGCTGGCAGGCAGAGAGAATAAATAGAAGGAGAAATCTGGGGGCGGGGGGAAAGGAGAGAGAAACAGCCAGAGAAGGAGGAGGACTCCAGGGGCCAGCCACCCAGATACACAGCAAGCCACCTGTCTCTTATACACATCTAGATGTAGAAACTAAGCCAAGCTAAGGCTGGTCATTCATAATTAAGAATAAGCCTCTGTGTGTTATTTATTTGGGAGCTGGGTGGTGGGCCCCCCAAAAAAGAGTAAAAACAAACAACAGACATATATCTGCCTATAGTTAAAAAAATGATAGNTTTCTTATTATCTAGTTAGAAACTATAGTTCTTAAAGCAGTATTTATAATNCCCACTAAACACAAGAAGGAGTCATGTCTTGGTTTAGGTTTCTTTAGANGCTGACCCTGAGACAAAGATAAGTGTTAGGGATGTTTATTGAAGAGTGGTCCCAGGTACCCCAGTCTAAGGGTGAGGATGGGAAATGGGGATGTCTCTTATACACATCTAGATGTGTATAAGAGACAGGTCTAAGGGTGAGGATGGGAAATGGGGATGGGAAAGGAGTCAGCAGAGGCTGCATCAAGCTGTCTTCCTAGGGTTAAATATAGCCCCACCCTCCTGGGAACCCTGTGAGTACATACCAGAGTCATTCTGACAAAAAGGAATGAAGCCAGATGTTTACACACTCTTTTAGCCAGGGTTCTCAATGGAACCAGACCAGTGTACATGCACACACACCACCCAATTTAGTATAAGGAGTTGGCTTGTACAGTATGGAACTGAGGAATTGCAGTATCTACTTTCTACAAACTNGAGAGTCAGGAAAGCTGGTGCTCTCCCGAGGACTGAGGATGTGAGTCCCAGAGATGAGCTGAGGACTGATGACCCAGCATACACAGTTAAGAAGAAGGGTGAACATCCCCTCTTTCCCCCTTCTTTGTTCTATTTAGGGACCCAGATGATTGGCTGGTGCCCACCCACATGAGGACAGAAAGATATTTTATTGTCTCCACTGATTTGGGTGATGGTCTCACCTGGAAACAACCTCACAGGTACACTTAGAAATACCGAATAAGCTAGGCACACAAAATTAACCATCCCACTCACTCAACATCACTGCCATTGAGAATATCACTCCAGATTTGCAGCTTGCCCTGCCAGCAGGTTGAGTATGTTCCTATGGTTAGATACAATCCACCACTGTGGAGTCTACACATGAACACACAACACACTGCCCCTAGCCAGCAGGTGTGAATGCCAAAGCACTTGGTGAATCAGTTGTCTCCTGGGTTCACCTGCAAGGAAACNGGATGTGTTTATAAAAACCACACATTTTACTGAGAATCATAAATTTAAGAAGAATTAAATGGAAAGATAGACCATGTTCCTGGGAGAGAAGACTTAATAATGTTAAGATTTCAATTTCCCCAAATTAAACTATATAAATCAAATGCAATTTCAATTCAAAATCTACTGGGGCCTTTTTTTCTTTTAAGTGTATCTAAAATGAATGGGAAGAGGGAAGACTGAAACCTTCGTACACAGTGGATATCCGCCTTACCAATGATGAAACAGAATGGCACTAATTCAGGAATCAATAGACACCTAAAGGTCTTCC
>LZPO01017425.1:68463-80172 GCA_001675575.1 Neotoma lepida
ACAGAAGATCCAAACAGGAAGTAGTCCTGGATAGCAGGGTGTTATTTATTATTTATTGGTTTGTTTGTTTGAGACAGGCTCTCACTGTGTAGCTCTAGCTAGCCTGGAACTCACTATATAGACCAGGCTGGCCTCCAACTCACAGAGATCTGCCTGCCTCTCCCTGTGGGGTGCTGGGATTAAAGGCATGTGCCACCATCCCCTTCTAAGCAGTGTTAGAAACCCCACTCTACCCAATCATATTTCTATAGTGTCTGGAGCTTCCTGGAGAATGAAATTCAAAGTCTTCACCATGCTCGTTGGAAGCATCCCCGATGGGCTCACCTTCTTCCTATCACCNGGTTTCTTGAAGGCTGCTCTTCCTTTCTTGTCGCGGGGAGCCTTAGGTTTACTCCCTCTTCCTGACCTGCTCTTCCCTGATCTTTGTCTTAGCTCATATGTTCCTCCTCAGGGAGATGCCTCCAAGCCATCTTCTCTGAAATAGCACCACCTTCAAGTTACGTCTTCTTACATCACCCAGTGTCCTTTATTGCGTGTGTCACTGTTGGCAATTATCGTGGTTATTTGCTTGTTTTTCAGATCTTAGCTTTTATTTGTTTGTTTGTTTTCCCTCTCTGCTAAGAGAGAAATACACACCTCTGCCCCAGACAACTAGTGGGTCCTAGCCTCCANGTGTAAAGACTGAACCAGTCATGACCCTCTGCTGGGCCATTGTGAACAGAACAGGAAACAGGCAGTGGAGCAGCTCAGCTCAAAATTCTAAAGGCAATGGCTAAGGAACGGGTAGCTAGGGCTTTATCTTTTTCCCCCCCCTCTTTGGGCAGGAGCCAATCTCCCAACAAAGCCATAATTTGTGCCCCATATGTGATTTTCAGACATTCATGTTTGAACGCCTTTCCAGGGATGCTTTGATGCAAAACTAGGCCAGCTGTGTGGTCTGCAAGATGCTTGCCTGGAGACGCTAACAGGGCCCATGGATGGTGTCTTGCCCTGAAATAGCCCCTTGCTTTCTCTCTTTGTCTTTTGTCTATGGGTCCACTTTGGCAGCCCTGCGTTCTAAGTTGTGCTATTTCTGTGGGCAGTGGAGACAATTTCTGCCCCTGCTTCTCACAGGAAACACGCCTTCAGGNGGGTCCCAGCCAACAGGTATTCCCAGCTGAGCAGAATAGGCATCTTTATGCGTCTCAACAAATACTGTTTTTTAACCCTTTCAATGTTACTTGCNTTGTGAAGTATCCACNGGAGAAGACTACTCAGACAGGGCTCAAGCCAATAGGAAGTCTTTATCAGCCTGGTGGTGACTACACTGGGTGTCTGGGACCCCAGTGCAGTCCCAAGCCTTTCCCAGGATGAGCTTCTAAGCACAAATTCCACATCCTGGGTTGACACACCTCAGTTAGCAAGAACTGTTAGCCAGAAGCAGAACTACAGAAGCTAAAAGGCAAGATTAGTACATTTAGGTATTTTCCCAGAACTATGGACTTTGNTTGATTGGGTCTTTGTTCTCATTTTGGCAGATGTTGCTGTCTACATGCTGGATTCCAAGGCCTGAATGGTACTTTGGTTATGGCGTCAGTTGTGCTAAGGTCTGGGGGCCTATTATATGTGGCCTGCCTCTAGAAAAAAAGAAAGGAAAAAAAGGAGCAGGAAGGAAATAATTCATAGTTTAAATGATGTTATAAATTTGGGGTTCAGGAAGTGATAGGAACTACTAAAAACCTACAAGGTTGTTTTTAATTTGTAGTAAGATTGCAAAAATATGAGCTGATATCAGACTCAGAGGGATTTAAAGGACAGAGTAAATAAGTATTGATAATGATCAGCTCATACAAATAAAGATATTTAGTCGTTATTTTTTAATATCATCNTATTTCTAGTCAACTAGAGCCAGTAAGTGTGTTAGAAATGTAGATTTGACAGAGCTAAGTCAAAACAATTTTACTGAATAATATAGGTGTTTTGAATATTAGAGAACTTTCTGGAAAGAATGTAGCTCACATGCGAGTCATCAAATTGACCACTTTCCTNGACCTAATAATTCNTAGTTTGAAATTTTCCAAGGAACTGATTGGAGGAAATCTTTGCACCAAGGTGTCTGTAGCTAGTCTGTATGTTTTGAAAACAGCAGCAAACACCAAAGGGCCTGGAAATAATTTATAATTGGTAACATGGGCATAATTGCTAGGTTGATTAAATATTTCAGCATTAAAATGGCAGGAATGGGGATTATATGGACATGTAAGGAAGTATATTTTAAGTAACATGAAAATATACAATGCAGCATTACATAGCATTCCCAATGCTGTCCCTGAATTACCTGTCTTATGTGTGTATCCATCTTCCTGTATGTGAGCACATGGAAGCTAGATGGAGAGTTAGTTCTTTCTTCATCACTCTCCACCTTATTTTTGAGACAGTGTCTCTCATTGAACACAGAGCTAAATTATTTGGTTAGACTAGTTGACCAGTAAGCCCCAGTATCCTCCTGTCTCCACTTCCCCAGTGCTGGCATTAGTGATGTGCGCTGTCCTTTGGATGTGGGCCCTGGAGAGTCAAACTCATATTTACACAGCAGCACTTTACCAACTGAACTGTCTCCCCAGATCCCAGTGTAGACATCTTAAGAACACACTCCTGTAAAACCTGAGTTATCANCAACAACCCTTATGGAAATGGGAGTGGCTTAGATTTAAAAATATACAATTGTCTTGTTATTTGCTTATTTTTTATTGTGATGTTGATCAAATATATTCTAATGGAAAATTCCAGCAAACAGAATTTAAAAATAAACTATCTCCAGCCCTGTGATTTCCCCTCTGCATGATGGGAATGAGTAATCATCCTGGTGGACTTCTCCCTTCAGGAAAGTGTTTGCTCAGTCTGCTAACAATGTTGTAGGGAGAGCACTGGCAGAGGTGGAGAGCTGCCCTCTGTGATANTTTCATCGTCTTGTACCTTAGTAACTGACTAAAAGTGCTTAGCAGTAAAGATGGTGTTTTTGAGCTTCCTCTGCATGTTTGTGTATTACATGGCAGCATTCTGGTTAAGAGCAGGCAAGCAGACAGGCTATGCGTGGGGTTTCTCTGTTTGTTTCATCTCCCTGGAAAGCAGACATCATGGCTGGATCTCCAGCAGTTCTGTTGAATCACAAGGTAATACCTAATGTTGAGGGTGGAAGGTAACTTAGTAGAAACCTATTCCCTTGTGCCTTGCAAACAATTTGAGCCTGAGCTATAAAACTGCAGGAATTTTCCTAAGTGAATAAACTCTTGTGTGTTCAAACTACTGCTAATATTAGTTCTTGCACTCCCAGAAAAAGTGTCTTAAGTAATATAGTGGCCTTTGTCAGTTTACTTNATAGTTTGTAGCCTTCTGAATTTAAAAAGAGCAAGTTAGAAGAGAGTGTGTCTGAAATTTTTCACTGCCTTGATGTTTCTTAAACTCTAAAGTGGACACCTCCTATTGTATGATAATGAATCACCATTTCTCAAGGTGTTTCTGGAGATCTTGTGCATGTACACACACACACATATACATACACACACATACACACACATACACACACACAAGAATAATTTATAATTATTTCCCTTTGTACTCACTTTTAGTGAGTTTAGTGTACAAGGCCAGTCATTGTCATGTGTATGTATATTACTTGTACTTTTTTTGTAACCTATGTTTTCATTCATTACATTTTGCATAAATTTCTGGTTCATTTAAATGTCTTTTAAATACCATTTTTGTTCGTTTGTTTCTTTGTTTGGTTTTTTTGAGACAGTCTCTCTGCGTAATAGTCCTGGCTGTCCTAGAACATGCTTCGTAGACCAGGCTGGCCTTGAACTCACAGAGATCCTCCTGCCTCTGCTTCCTGAGTGCTGGGATTAAAGATGTAAATACCATATTTAATGAATCCACTCAATTCCATTTCATAGATGATATATCTTACTGAAGCAAACCAATCCCATATTTGGACATTTAAGACATTCCATCTTTTGTTAGTGTAAATAGCCTTCTTATGTATTCCTTTCCAATCTTTGTGTATTATAGTGACCTATTAGCTCAATTAAAACAGAGACAAAAGTGTCTTGTCATACTGAGTTCCAGACCTTTGCTGATTTGTTTTGCTTCCATCTCTCCATTGCCAGTGTAAAGTCGTATTATATCCTCTGCACGTTTGCTAACACTGCATGTGTCTATCCACTTATTCAGGTCTTTGTCTATGTCTCATAAATTTCTTATTGTGTGGCTAAAGATCTATGTAACAATATGTATAATTTAAACCATTTCCAGGTGTGAAATTCAGGAGTGTAGTTACCTACACATTGCTCGACAATCAATATCATTATTTATCTCCAAAACTTTTTACCATCTGCACCTATGAAACAATAATTATCCTTTCTCATGCCGCATAGTCTGTGGCAGCACTGCGTGTCTCCAATCATTTGCCTGCTCTGGGTATTTCATGAGTGAAGTTAAAACTGTCTTCTGCAAGTATTTGGTGACTGGTATATTTTGCTTAGCACAATGTTTTCGGGCATTAACCATGTTGTAGCCAATGGTTAGATTGTTTTCCTTTCNGAGGCTGAATGTAATATCTACGTGTGTATAAGTATGGGAGTATATATACACATATCACAAGTTTACCCATTCATCCATTGCTGGCTACTTGGATTACAAGAATATGTTGGCTGTTGTGAGAAATGTGTTGTGAACATGGGTGTATAACATGTCGCTTGCATCACTGCTTTGCTGAGTCATGTAGTAAATTCATGTTTAGTGTTTTTTTGTTTGTTTGTTTGTTTTTCGAGACAGGGTTTCTCTGTGTAGCTTTGGCGCCTTTCCTGGAACTCACTCGGTAGCCCAGGCTGGCCTCGAACTCACAGAGACCCACCTGCCTCTGCCTCCCGAATGCTGGGATTAAAGGCGTGTGCCACCTCCGCCTAGCTTATGTTTAGTTTTTAAGGACCTGCCACACTGATTTCCATCGCCTCTGCATCATTTCACATTCTCATCCACATTATGTGGGATTCAAGTAGCTCTATACCCTGGTCATCATTTATTTCCCATGTTTTAAAATAGTAGCCATCCTGTTGGATGTGATTGTGATTTTAATTTGCATTTCAGTGCTTAGAGACATGGTTCTCGACCTGTAGGTCATACCCCCTTGGGAGTCTCATATAAGATATTTACAATATGGTTCATACAGTAGCAAAATTGCAGTTATGAAGAAGCAACAAAATAATTTCATGGTTGGGGGTCACCACAACATGAGGAACTGTATTAAAGGGTCACAGCATTAGGAAGGTTGAGAAACTCTGGGATAGAGCATCTTTTTACATGTTAATGGCCATTTCGTAGTATGCCTTCATGGAGAAATGTCTATTCAAGTAACTTACCCATTTTTTAAATTGAATTTATGTATTTGTTGGTGGAGAATTATGGTATATGTTTGCATATTACAGATACTAACCCCTTACCAGTCACATTGTTTGTAGCTATTTTAGACCTCATCATTGTCCCTCACTCTCCATTGAGTCCTTTGATACATAGAAATTTTGGATTTTGATCAAGTGAAACGTACACATTGTCTCTTTTGTTGCTTGTGTTTTGGGGTATTTGTTATGATTTGAACATACAGTGTCCCCTGTAGGCACACAAGCTGGGTATTTGGTCCCCATATTTTGGAATGTTTTGAAGCAGGGCCTAACGAGAGAAAGTAGGTAGGTTACTGAGGGTAAGTCCTTCAGAATGCCCTGGCCCTGGCCGCCTTCACCCCTTCTCATTGCTTCCTATCTGCCACCATGTGGAAGGGCTCTGTCACCAGACCCTTTCACTGTCTGCTTAAGCACATGGGCCAAGTGACCAAGGACTGAAACACCTGGAACCATGAGCCCAAATGAAGCCGCCTTCTTTTCAGGTTATTCTGTCAGTCTTTTGTTACAGTGATGAGGAAAGTGGCTAACACAGAAATATATGAGACCCATAAAGACTTCTCACTATGTTATGCTTAAGACATTGGTCTATTCTGAGCTAACTTTTGCTGATAGTATAAGGTGAAGCTCCCCCTCCGTCTTCCTCTTCCTCCTCCTCCTCCTCTCTGCCTCCTCCTTCTTGTTTCAAGTGCTCTAACCCTGAGGTGGACCCCCAGGCCCCAACCCCCTTCTACATTTTGAGACAGATTCTTGCTTAGTGATCAAGGCTGGCCCCAACTGACATCCTCCNGGGTTAGCCCATGGAGTCACTGGTGTTTCTGGTGGGTGCTACCACACCAACTCCAGGTCATTCTTTTTGCACATAATATCTTTATTAATTCTAATTTTGCAGTTTTATCCACATAGTTCCTGCCTATTTTGTGGCTAAGAAGAGCCTTAAGTGCCTTGCATTTTTCATTTGCTATTGTGAATGAACCACTCCCATCTCCCTTCCCCCATATTCGTGTTAGATTTTCTGGCTGCAGACTAATAGGAAATGATTTTTCCTATTGATCTCTGTATAACTAGTTTCTTTTTTCTGAATTGAATGCCTCAGTTGAATGTCTCAGGATCTACAAGTAGATAGAAATATTTTTCTTCTACATGCCACGTGAAATTTAGGTAACATTTTTTCCTATGCCTAACAAAATGAAGTTCTCTGCTTTCCATAAAATGAGGCTATAGTTAATGGTGAAGCCCAGGAACTATTTTAACTGTTTAACANGGCCCTGGCACATCACCAGGCTCCTGGCCATCTCTCCTGTATATATTGTCTTTAGCACCTGTTAATCCATGTGTGGTCCCCAGACTAACAAATCGGCATCACCTGAGAGCTTGTTAGAAATGCAAGTTCTTGGGCCCTACTCCAGAACTACTGAGCCAGAATGTGAATGTTAAGATATGTGGATAATTTCTATGTAGCTAAAGCTTTGGGAGTTCTGCTTTAGAACTTAGCAAAATAATGGTTCTTCCTCTTTTCTTTAAACATTTCCTCCACTTTTCAGGTAATTAGAATCTCTAATTTCAAGACAATAGAAAAAAATCTTTCAAAAATAGCAATAAATAGATTTTGAAGTCACAGGATGCTAGGGGAGAAATCAGGTTTAGGAAGCAGCTAGTTTAGAATGTCCAAAATGTAACTTTTTGTAGCAGCTTCCTCAAATCTGAATATGGTAGAATATCTCATGTAAAATTATTTTCCTAGTAACTTTCTTTACATAGAGTTGCTTTTTTTTTAATATGGCAAATGAAAGTCTATATCACTTCTACAGTCAAACCTGTATTACTCTCTGAAAATAAACCTAAAATAATTAAAAAATAATAACAACAAATGGTAAATAAAATAATAAATAGAAATAATAATAGTGATTCTAAAATAAAGTCAATAAAAACCAAAGAATGTTAAGATGTAAAAATTATCAATGAGTTACAAATGATAGTGAATATATTTATGAAAAAAAAGTGTTTATGATTGACTGGGAACTTAATATCAACAAATTTCAGAGTAAAGTCAGGTTCTACATCAGTGAAAACATTTTGAGAAGTTACTTAAAGGTTCAAGGGCTTACCATGTACTAGGCATNTNTCTAAGAGCTTTGATCTTCTCTATGTTCTCGTGAGGTTTCAGTAACATTGCCTACATCCTGCAGATGAGGAAACTGGGATGTCCAGAGGTTAGACAACTTGACAGCAGCCACAGAGCTTTGCAGCCAGGCACATCCAGATCCCTACAGTGCTATACCGACAAAGACTTCCCGGCACCAAGAAATCCAGATCCAAGTGTGTGCTTCTTTGGACAGAATATAGTCTACCTTTTCTATTTACATTTATGTTCAGTATCACTTATTGTGGTGGTTTGAGTAAGAATGACCCCATAGGCTTATATATTTGAATGCTTAGTCACCAAGGAGAGGAAGTTTTTGATAGAATTAGAAGGATTAGGAGGTGTGGCCTTGTGGAGGAGGTGTCACTAGGGGTGGACGTTGAGGTTTCAACAGCCCATGCCAGGGTGTCTCTCTCTCTCTCTCTCTCTCTCTCTCTCTCTTTCTCTGTCTGTGGATCAGGACATAGAATTCTTAGCTACTTCTCCAGTGCTACACCTTTGTGCTTGTCATGCTCTCTGCTATGATGATAATGGACCAAAGCTCTGAACTGTAAGCAAGGCTCAATTAAATGCTTTTTCTTATAAGAGTTGCCATGGTCATGGCGTCTCTTCACAGCAATAGAACAGTGACTAGGACACTTACTGCAGGAGTGTTTACCCTAATTGAATGTCAACTTTTTTTTACATTTACTCAGTGAGGTGGGGGCATATGTCATGCATATGTGAGGCAGTCAGAAGACAATTGTGGGGGCTAGTTCTCTTCTCCCACCATGTGAATTCTGGGGATTGAAGTCAGAACATCTGGTTTGGTGGCAAGTGCCCTTACCAGCTGACCCTAAATGTCAACTCTTGAAAGGAATACCTTGGCATATTGTGGATAGAATATAATAATGTAGCTAGGAATTCTAGGAAGAAGAATCCAAGTCACAGATGGATGACACTCTCCTTAACCATAGTTATGGCTGACAACCAGATTCCTTGATTCCCAAGTCCCTTTCTGTGTAATCTAGTAATTTAAGTGCTTTCTTTTAAAAAAAAGTTTATTTATGTAAATGAGTTTTGTAAATGTATTTGAGCATGTAAATGTGTGTGCCTGGTGCTCTTGGAAGCCAGAAGAGAGCATCAGATCCCTTGGGACTGGAGTTACAGATAGTTGTGTGTTGCCATGTGGGTGCTGGGAACTGAATCTGGGTCCTCTGCAAGAGCAGCCAGTGCTTTTAACCACAGCAATCCTCCAGCCCCTTGAAGGGCTTTCTTGATTGCACTATCAATGCCTGACAGATTCCCTTCCTCTCGATAAAACATGAGAAGTCACAGGTCTCCTGTGATAGTTTGCATTTCCTAATCTTTACTAAAATATGGCTGAAATAAACTATTGGTCTTTATGTTCCCTAAAATTTATGCCTTAGAATTATCAACTCCTTTGGTTTGGTTTTTGTTGTTGTCGTTTTGGTTTTTTGTTTGTGTATGTGTGAGTGCACACAAACATGCTTATTTTTAGAACCCGTGTGTGTGCTTGTATTTTGAACCCAGGGCGGAGTTGTTACATTGGGGAAACCTTTCCCTGGAGCAGGGCTGTTAAGCTGCTGCACACACCATGACATTGTGGTACTCCTTGGCTCCCTTTCCATCCCAGCTGCAATGCTTACACTAACAAGCCATGTTAGTTTTAAAAGACACAAGAATTTATTACTGAATTTGAAGAGAGGCCAGTCATGTAGAAGTAGAGACCAATGTCCCAGTCCTATGACTCCTCTATAGCCATAAGAAGCTTTCTAGTATTTTACATAGAGGAAGAAGGGAGATGATGCTGGGAATGTATCTGGGGCTCTGCTGCTTCTGGGCTGCCCAGGGTCCAGGACTCTGGGCAGTTGGAGAGAGCTCTGGTGAATATTCCTGGGCTTGCAGAAGTCATGTGACCCCAAGGATGGGATGTCCTTCTCTACCACAGTCTGCAAGCTCTGCTTTTTCTGGTGTTATAATTCTCTCAAGCCATAAAACAGCCATGGGGAAAGGGACTCCTAGTGTTGTGGTCTGAATACCCCAAAATACCTGTTCTGAAACTTAGTCCCCATTGTGATGGAATCAAGAGGTAAGACTTTGGGGGAAGTAGCTAAGTTATGAGGTCTCCTCTGTTATGAATGGATCATTGCCTTGTAAAAGGGCTGTAGGCCACTTTGCTTGTTTTTGCTCTTCCACTGGGTTAGGTGTCATCCTAAAATGAATGACAGAGAGAAGCTCCTCCAAAAGAGCTCATTTAAAAGTGACAGAAGAATGGTGGTCTGGAATATGTGAACCCTGGGGAGTCATGTGAAGGCCATAGATGTACCCAGGGAGGCAAAGGAAGGCAAGGCACTGAAAAGGTAACAAGAAGAAAGTTAGATAAACTGTTTTTGGAATGGTTTCCCTTGGCCATAGAAACAGCAAGGATAGCCTCAGGCCAAAGCTGAATAGATAGTTGCTAGAGAGATATCTCCACAGGGAAACCCAAGATTCTTTGTGCAAGATTGGTGACTTGGGCGGGAGGAGGGAAGAGAGGGGAATCTGTGGTTGGGATGTAAAATGAATAAAAAATTTCTTGATAAAAATAAATAAATAGAAAAAGAAAAAATAGGATTGGTGTCTTAGCAATCTGTTGAGGCGGTTCTTGTTATGAGGCGGTTCTTGTTATGAGGCGGCTGTGCCTAAGTGTCTCTGCTTTCTGGCTTTCTGGCTCTAGTGTGCCTGGGTAAGGAAGCCGAGAGCAGCCCCTGTCAAACATTAAGCCTGCTGGTGTCTTGAACTAAGGCTCCCAGGCCTCCTGAATGTGTGAAAACACAGTCCTGTTCTTCATAGGCTACCCATCCCAAGGTATTTTATTATCATAAATGCCTTGTGCAGAAGGCAGCACAAAAAAAAGGCAAAGTCTACCAGTCCTCCTTGCATATACAAAATCATTTGACTATAGCCAAAAAGTACATTAATAATTCAAAGCTAACCTTTCAAAGTTGGCCTTCAGTGGTGCACGATAACTGACCTCGGAATGGCTGAGGATGCAGCTCTTTGGTAAAGTCTTGCCTAGCATTCCAGCGGTCCTCATCTCCAGCAGGGCAAAGAAGAGAAGGAGGGGGAGGAAGTAAGAGGAGGGGGAGGGGGAATAGTTCATCACCAGTGATTTGTGAGCACATCCTATTAGCAGTTTTCACCCGAGAGGAGCCTGCTTCTGACACCCCCTTCCCTTCCTGTCAACCCAGTCACACAACCATTGGTGGAAAAGCATGTGTTTAAGAAGTAAATTCTTCCGGTGTTATACCAGTGTTTTATTCATAGAACTTACTTAGCCATGACTGAAATCAAGTGCTTGGGTGACTACTGCCTTTGTGCTGAGTTTAAGGTTAGTACAGAGTCTACACTACTGCTTCAACCCTTTCAGGTTATAGTGACCCCCAACCATAAAATTATTTTCGTTGCTACTTCATAACTGTAATTTTGTTACTGTTATGAATTGTAATGTAAATATCTGTGTTTTCCTGTGGTCTTAGGTGACCCCTATGAAAGGGTCATTTGGCCTCTCAAAGAGGTCCCAACACACAGATTGAGAACTGCTAGTGTAGACCCTGACTCCCATGTGCTTCACCTCATAGGCTTCTCCTCTGAGGGTCATCAAGGGCTGATGGATGCCTTCCATGGCAGGGATCTTTACCAATTCATGACTGGGATGAATGATGGCAGACTTGCCAGAAGCTGGACCAGCCCCATATCAACTGTGGGCCAGGAGAGTTGAGTCCAGGTCCCTGCATGTGTGCTAAGCAGAAGGTGAGGTGACCTTCCGCATGGAGGAGGCTGTACCGTTGAGTCCATCTCTCTTCCTGAGTCATCTTCCTTTCTCCTCCTGTGTCCTAGACCACTTGGCTGTCCTGTCTTCTCCCTGACCCACCAGCCACTCACTCAGCTCACTGATTTTAGAGTAAAGTGACCTTCAGTCATTCCTGGAAATCCATGGGCCCTCAGGAAGGAAGCAAAGTTTAATAAGTCCAAGTAGGTTTTCTGGTACTTTTCTTCCTGGAAAAGTTATAAAACCACACAATTTAAGTTCTGTGGACAACCTAGTGTGTGTGTGTGTGTGTGTGTGTGTGTGTGTGTGTGTGTGTGTGT
>LZPO01017425.1:80300-97505 GCA_001675575.1 Neotoma lepida
TGTGTGTGTGTGTGTTTTAAATAAACTGCCAACCATAAAAATAAATGAAAAGATCAATGTTGGTGCCCAGAGCTATGAATCATGGTGTAGAGAAGGTCTGGACCCAGGATCAAGGGAGCTGGGTTCCCACCAGCCTGGCTGCCTGCCTGTTGCCTGCTGGCTGTGTCCCAGCCTCCATCTTTCTCATCTGCTGAGTGGCATGTGGGTGGATTAGGGCTGCAGGTGGAGAATGGATCACAGCCCTCACAGTTTGGTTGGTAGGATTAAGTGAAATCAGGGAACCACAGGCTTCCTTTGTGAACAGTCGAGCTTTCTCCAGGTGTGAAGTATTACTGCTCCTGTGTCTTCCAACTGTAGGATCTGCAACACTGCAGAAGACACTGGATTCTTAGTTACAAAAGTAAAGTAACCTTGGGGTCAGCAAGATAGTTCAAAAGTAATTGTCGCCTGGCCTGATGTGACCTGAGTTCATTCCCAGAACCCATGTCAATATAGAAAAGTGGAAATAGAAAACCAGCTTCAAAAACTTGTCCTCTGCCTGCCCCTACCCCTGTATGTTCACACATACAATAATTATTAATTCATAAAATAAGTTAACCAAACATCAGCATTGGTGTAATTTTGACAGCATAACGTAGGCTCGAGACTTAACCTGTGTCATGGAAGGGAAGGACTGGCACCCTGGAAGAACCCAAAACTGTCCAAAGGGGGCATTTCTCAAGTTCAGTGTGTTGTAGCTGTGAACCTGCCTGGAGGCTCTCAGACTGCAGAAGTTCCTGTCCCGCCCCCTCCCCTGAGACACCTGCCCTTTGTCTAGTCACACTTGTCACCAGACTCCATCGGGTTGTCTCCTGGATGACCTGGGCCTGTCAGATGCCAGAAAAGGGCAGAAGATTACTGAAGATTTCTAAAGGGACAGAAACCCTCAATGATGGCTCCTTCTCGCCCAGAGGATTATTTTATTTTATAATTCTTCCCTTTGCTATCATGTCAAAACCAACGGCCTGATACAGGTGAGAAGTGGGGGTGGGCATGCGGGTGGGGAGTCAATCCAGAGGCTGAGTGTTCGGTTCGTGGATGGTAGGGGGCCTGTTATCCTTGGGAGAGGAGCTCGTGGCCAAGCAGTGTAGGATTTGAGGATCAGCTTCTGTAATGAAAGGGTCACTTCAAAAGTATAGTCATTAAGGTAAAACACTCAAATTAGTTTGGAAAGGTATGTTACCAATCAAATAGCAAGCTTCCTAAAATCCTTTCACTCCTTCTCCTAAGAAGAATGGTATCTTGCCTAGAGCTGGTCATTCATTCACTCATTCACTCATTCATCTCATTCATTCTGTGTGCCTCCCGATACCAGAGCCCCATCTGAAATTGCGCCTTTGGCTTAGCTCCTGAATATCTGTGAGTCTGGGCAAGTGTTGGCCCCTTATGGTCACCAGCTGATTTTCCTTTCCCTGATCTGAGATAATTCCCCACCTATCAGCTGATGAATACCAGAACCTGCTTCCCTTTGGGCTGATAGGCAGCAGATCCTGGCAGCATCTGTGTTGTTGTACAAGCGCTTTAATTTTGCATTTAAATTCCAAAAATCCCTTAGATGCTATCATTTGCAAACTGACTCTAGAAATACCAAATCATAAGGAAATTACAGCACAATAAGTATTTTAATCACTTTTTATTGCTTGCAATCAACTTGACAAATAAAAAAATTACTCGAGTATTATTTTTTAAAACATCCGGTAATTAGGTCTCTTGTTTCCCATCTTCCTGGAACCCAATGAGCTTTGCAATGCATGCTGCTGAATTCTAAAGCAACAGGACTAAGACCCGTCTCTTAGCTGGAAAACTTGAATTTCTTTACTTAAAAAAATCCTCCATGACTAGAGACATGGCTCAGTGGTAAGAGCAAGTATAGCTCTTGCAAAGGACCAGAGTTCGATTCCCAGCACCCAGGCAGGGCAGTTCACAACCACCTGTCACCTCTGACCTCCACGGACTCCTGCACTCATGTGTGCATACTCTCACACAGACACACACGTATACGCAGAAATAAAAATAATAAAAACAAATTAAAAATAAACCTTCTTACTGTGTGTGCTGGCACAGGCCTGGAATCCCAGCACTTAGGAAGATTATTAGAGACTAGCCTGGGTTACATAAAGAAACAAAAACAAAACAACAAAATACAAAAAAAAAAAAAACAGTCATGGGCCAGCAAATGACTGTCTGTAAAAACATCTGTCATGCAAGCCTGATGACGAGTGTTTGAGCAGAACCCATGATAGAAGCTGCGATGTGACTCCAGGAGTTCTCTTCTAACCTCCACATGAGAGCCATGGCACCTGTGCATGTACACACACACACACACATACACACACACACACACACACACACGCCCTGAAACCAAACAAACATAAAAAACAACCTCCAAGAGCTGGGTGTGGTAGTTATGCCTTTAATCCCAGCACTTTGGAGGAGAGACAGGTGGAGCTCTGTGAGTTAAAGGCCAGCCTGGTTTACAAAGCAAGTTCTTGGACAGCCAGGGCTGTTGCACAGAGAAACTCTGTCTTTGGAGAAAAAACAAAAACAAAACAAAAATAGCAACAACAAAACCAATCACCTGATCAAATTTATAACTTCTTAAATTTTCAGCAATGTTCATTTGGGAAGCTTACTTTTCAAATAATAACCTACCTGTCTGTGGTGGTATAGACCTGCAACCCCAGCATTCTGGAGGCAGAGGCAGGAGGACCTGCCACTAATTCAAAGTCAGCCTGGTCTACACAGCAAGTTCCAGGCCAGCCAGGGCATCATAATGAGACTCTGTCTCAAATAAGATAAGATAAAATAAAATAAAATCCTAATGTAATTGCAGGCCTCTGAAAAGTGTGTCTCCACAGCAACCTCCTGCCCACTTCTGATTGTCCCAAGAAACCCACTGAGACAGTGGGTAGTCACTTTTCTCTGGGCCTGTATCCCAAACTTCCCTCTGTTTCCTGTTATGCCTCCTTCTTCCATTTTTATTTTCTCTATATCTTAAAAAGACAGATTTAGATATTCAAAAAGAATGATTAATATCTGAGAGGACATCTCATCATAATTTCCAAGCCAGGATAAAAACACTTTATTTTTAGTTTCTTAGGCAAACATTCCTAATAAAACAGTGAAATTATGGGTCATCAGTGACATCAGACTTTTGGGAGGTCTGTGGTCACAGAGTAATTTGAAAGCTGCAGTTGGAATCTGATGAAATCACAGTGGGTATTGCAAGAGACACCCTTGCAGAAATTTGAAAATGATGTGGAAGCTGCTTAGTTAGTTAATGTATTGGTTTTAAATATATATTTCTATGTACTTCTTGCAAGCTGTAATTAGCATGCGTGTTCTGTCACACCACAGGTATTGTCAGTGACTTTTATAAATATGCATTTGCTTCCTAATTACTCCATGAAACTGAATGCCAGCCACGTACGTGTTCACCTTTAATCACTGCGCGGCTCTGCCAAAGACTTAATTACAAAGGGAAAGGTGGAATGCTCTCCCATCAGCTTTGCACGCCTTCATCAAGCATGTTGCATTGTGGGATATTTAGGACTTCAATTTGTTTATCTCAATACCAACCCCACTTGTTCATGTACATTGTATTCACATATTCTTTCTGTCTTTAGTGAGTGATGTCTGTGTATCAGGCACTGTTCTGGGTTCTAAAGAAAGGCAGAAGTACCAGAAAGCAGTTCACCCAGTGTTTTCAGTCCAGATCTAACTAACGACCACCCTTGAGCTGGAGCAGCCACGATGAGGCCTGGAGAAAGAGGGGAGCTGGCCAGAAATTTTGTAAATAAATTTATTGCTGTAAAAGTTCTATGTAACACTGTTAGCCACTTCATGCAATATGAGTTACAAGTACCAGAAAGATACCCAGACTCTTTCCTCTTAGGATAAAGTAACTGCTATGCTTGGATGTTGTGTTAGTTTGAATGTAATTGGCCCCCTAATCTCATAGGAAGTGGCACTGTTAGGAGGTGTGGCATTGTTGGAGTTGGTATGGTCTTATTGGAGGAAGTATGTCACTGTGGGGCGGGCTTTGAAGTTTTTTATGCTTGGAATACTACCCAGTGAGTCAGTTGGCTTCCTGCTGCCTGCAAGATGTAGGACTCTCAGCTACCTCTCCAGTACTGTATCTGCCTGCTGTGACCATGTTCCCCATCATGTTGATAATGGACTGAACCTCTGAAATTGTAAGTGAACCACTCCAATTAAATGTTTTCATTGATAAGAGTTGCCGTGGTCATGGTGTCTCTTCACATCAATGAAAACCCTAAGACAGATGTGTTGCCCAAAGGCTGTGTGTTAAAAGCTTGATTCACAACTTGTGGTCCTACTGGGAGATGGTAGACCCTTTTAAGAGATGTAGCCCATTGGGAGGGTAGTTATGTCACTTAGAGTGTGACCCTAGCTTCTTCTTTCTCTTTCAGTTCCAGGCTACCAAGAGAAGAGCAGCCACCTCCACCATGCACTTTGACATGAGACTCTGCCTCCCACATTCCCCAAAGCAAGGGACCCTTTGGATCACGAGCCAAAGCCTCTCCCTTCCTTCCTAAGCTGATTTGTCTCAAGACAGCAGTGAGATGCTCTCGTTTTTGTTGCTTCTTCTGACTAGAGAGATTCGATGTTTTTCAGAAATCAGTGCAGGAGTTGTCCTTGTGGACCGACGGATGGCAGTGGTTCTGTGCAAACAGTGTGTGACTGTGGTAAGGCCCAGCCTACGCCCACCTTTCCTCCTGGACAGTTTTGGTCTTCACTCTATGTTTTCCTCAGAGAAACTCTTCAAAGGACAGCTTCATTTACTTACCTCAAACCATCGTGGTAAAACTGACGTTGCAATTCTATAGTATTTGGTTTCAATAAGACAAAAATAAACACAAATTACATCCATTTAACTTTTATTTTAAATCATCTGCTGGGATTCTGGTCTCCTTCTAGAAACATAATTGTGTATCAGCTAACAATCCAACATAGGAAGATTATAGGTGTAATTTAGGGGAGAAAATGACTAGGGAACATTTTCTATAATTGTAAATTGAAATGAACTCTGTAGAAACAGCTAAATGACTTGGTAATGCTAAATCCTAGCCAAACTGACTGAAGATGATTGGTGAGACAGCTAGGCTAGTGTTTGCTACATACCAGGCTCTGATGGCTGACCAATAAGGTTTCAGTCTATCTGCCTTACTCTATGATCTAACATATTGGTTGACATGGGTCTGTTTGTTAGGGTGTAGATCTGGCTGCAGTGGACAGACATGCACTGCATAGCAGAAGCTTAAATATAGGTAAGAGTTTGGTTTTTTCCAAACTCAGTCCAAGATGGCTCAAGGAATCTACTTCACTGAGTCATTAGGGAGCTTGGCTTCCTGCCTTTTCGATTCCACAGCATGGAAGGGCCTACCCTGCCTCTTCCAGGCCATAATCTGAAGGTGGCACATATTGCTTCTGCTTATATCCATCCTGTCAATGGTAATGGTCACATGTCACACCCAGCTGGAAGGAAGCTAAAAATTTTTGTTTCTCTTTTGATTGGCTGTGTGCTCAGCTAAATACTTATTATTGCAGAAAAAGAGACAGATGGATACTAAGGAGCAAATAGTAGCTTAGGGATAAATGTCCTATTAAATACTCACCCTCAGAATCAAAGCTATATATTGATTGTTCTCAGAGTGTGATGTCTATTCCAGAAGCATCAGCATCACATGGACACTTGATAACAACTCAAAGTCTTCCACCCCCTACCTGACAGTTCCTCAGTTAGAAACCAGTGAGTTTCAGTGAGCCTTCTGAGTGATTCTAGTGCCTGCTAAAGTTTGAGACCCACTGGTCTGGGGGTCACTTTTCCCAAATAGCTAAGCTGGAGGCTGGATAGTGAGGGAGAGGGTGAGTCAGGAAGGTGCAGAGAGATCAGCTCCTGGTCCTTGACTGTGGAGTCATTCTGTCTGAATCTCTCCTAGGGATGGCTTACTGACTCAGCATCCAGAACTTCCTCTGCTGCCCCTGGCAAGCCTGCTCACCACTGGCCCTTTGCTTNCCAGCGTGGAATGACAGATCTGGCAAGCGGGGCATATGAGTCTCCACTCAACGTCATCTCTCCTCTTCCCTTCTTCTGGGACTCATCAGCCTCGGTCTCTCCCTCTCCGTTCTGGAGTGATTTTTGTAGGATCTCTGCAGAGCAGATGGCCCTGAGTGGGCATCCAACTTCTCATACTGTAGTGCCTTTTACCCAAACAGCTAATTATGCNGCTGACGTCCCTCTCCACTCCAGAGATGGGGAAAGGGAACAATGACTCAATGATGAGTGGATAGGATGGGGAATTCTACCTCTCAGACAGCACACCCCCTTTCCCCCTGCACCCTCCTAACTGTCAACACTGGTGTCTGTCAGCTGGTGGCCAGACATCTGAACAGACTTTGCCAATTAGAGAANTCACACCTCTTGGTTGGCAGGCACATACTATTGTGCCTGAGACCACGGCAGAGAGCCATATGGCTTTCACAAAAGAAAAGATTTGCCAAGGGAGAAACAGGGGGTGCCCCTGAGGGCAACCTGTGTCAGATGAGAGGCCTTTTCTGATGAAGTTCACAGGTAAAGCTGGAGGGTGGGCTGTTATTTGATGTGGATATAACTCAGAGCTATTGTGACTCTACCTGAAATGATCATTTCCTTCAGGGGATGCTTGCATAGAATCTGTCTTGGCAGCCTTAAGGCCCTTCTGTTCTTTTGTTCTTCATTATTTCCGAAGGTCTCTGATGGTGAACCCTTGAGTTCTGCTCCGCTGTGTGGGGAAAACAGAACAGGGAAATAACAGTTGCCGCCCCTCACAGTTGTAAAGGCTGCTGCTATCCNGTCTCACAATNGTCGTCCTATCCCAAGGCAATTTGGGATGACAGCTAATGCTGAACTGACCTTGACTNTCCACGTGGGGAAGAAGAAAAGGAAAATGGGGCTGACAGTTTGNATTTGAATCCTGGTCCTCCACAGGTGGGCAGGCAGTGAGTGGATCACTCAGCTGCCATGTTGGCATCAATNTCTCNATGAATTGAAGGGACTCTAAGGCTGTGGTGGACTCCAGCATCTTTATGTCCAACACCACTGTTAAAGCAGAATGTGGACATGATCTACCACAGAAATATCCATATGTGGGCTTATCTTTCCTCTTAATTTTTATGTTGAAAATCTCCAACACTCACGAAAATAGTGAAAAAAATATAAAGAGCCCATATACTAAAAACCAATTTCAACACTATCTTGTTTTCTCTGGCAACAAACAAACAAACAAACAACACAAAACAAAATCCGCAATATATTTTTTAATCCTTATTTTATGTGTGTTCTTGTGTGTATGTGTGTGTGTTCTTTCTGTTTATATGTGTCTGTGTTCGTGTATATGTGTATATGTGTGTGTCTGTATGTATATTCTTATGCATGTATGTATATGTGTGTGTTCTTGTGTGTATGTGTGTATGTGTGTGTTCCTTGTGTGTGTGTTCCTTCTGTATATATATGTGTGTGTCTGTGTATGTATGTATATGTGTCTATATATGTGTCTGTATGTGTGTGTATGTGTGTCTATGTGTGTCTGTATGTGTGTGTATATGTGTCTATATGTGGGTCTGTATGTGTGTGTATATGTGTCTATATGTGTGTGTGTTCCATCTGTATATATATATGTGTGTCTGTGTATGTGTGTATATGTGTCTATATATGTGTCTGTATGTGTGTGTATGTGTGTGTTATTAGCTTCTGTCATTGTTCCTTAAGAGCTAGCCACCTTGTTTTTTGAGATGGGTTTCTCACTGACCTAAAGCTCTCTGATTAGCTTGGATGGGCTGGCCATTGATTCTTAGGAATCCTCCTGTCTCTGCCTCCCCAGTTTTGGATTATAAGCATATACCACCATACCCAGTTTTTTCANGTAGCCTATGAGGAACTCAATTCTAGTCTTTGTGCTTAGACAACAAGCACCTGGCCCACTGAATCCCCTAAGTGTTTCATTTTTTTAAGTGATAAATAAAATCCTATGCATTTGTGTATATATATATATATATATATATATATATGCGCTAAGGAGTGGCTAATTCAGGGTAAAGAACATATGCTTCTCTTACATAGCTATTATTTTTGTGGTAAGAATGCTTTAAATCCACTCTCACCATTTTCAAGATTAATGTGGTTAATGTGGTAAGGAATGGGTTAGTATGATGGTAGTACCTGTAGCCAGATGGTCTTTGGTTATATAAAGATGAAAGCTGAGCAAGCCATGGAAAGTAAACCAGTAAGCAGTGCATGGTTTTGTTTCAGCTCCTGCCTCCATGTTCTTGCCTTGAGTGCCTTCCCTGACTTCTCTCAATGATGAACTATAATTTCTAAGCTGCAATAAGCCCTTTTGTCTCCATGTTGGATTTTTTTTGTGTGTGTGTGTGTGTGTGTGTGTGTGTGTGTGTGTGTGTGTGTGTGTATCACAGCAATGGAAAACAAACAAGGGCAGAAGTTGATACCAAAGGTTGGGTGTTGGTGTGAAGAGCCTAACATGAGTTTGGGAGACTTTGGAACTTTGGATTAGAAAAGCAATTGCATGCTGTAAGCAGAGCTTAAAAGGCCAATCTAGTAGAAGCCTGGGAGACAATAGTGCTAAGATGGCAGATGGCCAGCTCAAGAAATTTTAGAGGGGATCAGAAACTGAGCCAAAGGTCATNACAAGGATATTTCGGCAAAGATTCTGTTTGCTTTCTGCCTATGCCCTGAGAACTTGCCTGAGGCTAAATTTAAAAGTTGTGGACTAATTTTAAGACTGCATAATGTTGGTCTTGTGATTATTGATAATGCTTGTACAGGTCTTCAATGAGAAAGAGCAAGTGAGATGGAAAGAAATACAAGCTATATAGTTTGGAGAGAAAATGTGTGCTGGAAAGTATAACGTTACAGACCGTGAGTGTGCTGGAAGAGATGCTGTNATTGGTATGGAGCTAGCACCATCAAGGAAAGAGTTGNTCTGCACTAGGGTAAAGGGAAGGATGACCTTAGGGCAGGACCCCATCCAGCTAAGCTTTCAACTTGTGAAAGGGAACCCAAAACACTGGAGTTAACACCAGACATGGAGCTACAGGATTTGGAGTTTGCCCTGCTGGATTCCAGTCCTACTTTGGTCCAGTATTTTCTTACTATACCCCCTATACTAGCCCTGTCCCATACGAGCTGCAGCACACAGGTGAGTGGGCCCTGCACTCCACCTGAGCAGCACACTAGAGCTGACTCTGTTGTCGGGGTGGGGGTGCAGATAAGCCAGCCTTGAGGGCATGGGAGCAAGAGAGCTGACCCCACCACTCCCTCGTATTCTCCCTACAGTAATCAGGAAAGAAGGCCTTGCACCTTGCCTGGGCAAAACCGTATAACAGGCCCTGGTGATGTGAGTCAGGGGGACCTGGATCTGAGGGCCAGAGAGCAGAAGAACTATCCCCTTCCTTGCTGTAGGCTGCATTGGGTGAGCTAGCCAAGGCAACACTGGAGAGCTTGCCTGAGAAGTGACGATGAGGAAAAGCTGGCCAACTCANCTACCACCCAGGCCCAGAACCAGGGCTATGAGTTGGCCGGGGTATCCCATGCATGAGGGAAAACATGCTGGCATGCTGGGCAGATGCAGTGGCAGGCAGTGGGTGAGACACGCCATGACTCGGCAGTGGCAGCAGGTGGCTAAGCAGGGTGGAAAGCTAATTAAAACTCAAGCGCTGCATCTGCACAGAAATGAGTTTACTATAATAGAGAAATGAAGAGAAAGACAGGGAAAGACAGAAAGAAGGGGAGGGATCGAGGGTGCACACCTCGTGGGGATGGAGAGAAAAAAAATGAAGAGAGAGGAAGTGAAGGAGTTTTTCCTTAAAATGAGGCTACCCTCAGGATGCAGGGTAGCTCCAAGGGGAAGGATTTCAAGGGGCAGGTCAGAATATTAACAGCCCACCCCAGCATCCANCACATTTATGAACTGTTGGAGCATGTGAAGAGGAGGAAGNTANAGATTCAAAACAGCAGGATCTCCAGGACACAGGATAACAGCAGGATATCCAAGAGGNGCCCCAGTGAGAGCCCATTCTTGATGGTGTAGCAGAAACCAGAGGCCTCAAGCCAGGCTTGCAAGTAAAGATGAATGGACTAAAGGCTAAACTGTGTGACTCAATGGGCCACACTACAGCTTCTACAACAAAATTCTTCTGTTTTTATTTTTGTTGTGTTTTATTTCTTTGTTTTGTTCAGGTTTNGGTTTTTCTTTAAAATTTGGTTTTGATTTCGGAGGAGGTTGCGAGGGCAGAGGGCAGATGCTAGGAGACCAGGAGATAAGTGGAACCGGAATGCATGTCATGAAATCCACAAAGAATCAATAAAAGTTAAAAAAGTTTAAAGCCTTAGATTCTTCTATTTCACTCTCCTTGCTTTGTGCTTGTGGTTTAAGGTGTGAGCTCTCAATTTCTGTCTCTGGCTGCCATGCCTGCCTGCTGCTGTGCCTGCCTGCTGCCGTGCCTGCCTGCCTGCTGCCATGCCTGCTGGCCATAATGGACTCTTATCTCTCTGATATCATGAACCAAAACAAACTCTTCATTTTGCAAGTTGCCTTGATCATGGTGTTTTATCACAACAACAGAAAAGTAACTAATACACACTCTGTTACCCTTTCTTATTCTTCCTCCCAAATCCTAGATATTATTTTATTTTACCAATCCAAATTTTCATATTCATGAAATATCTCTATTTCATACTTAAGAGATATAGAAAATATAACTATCATGCCATTGTCTCATCTACCAAAATTGAAGACTGTCCTGTATAATCTCTTAGTAGTATCTAATATCCATATAATGAAAATTTCTGATAGTCTCAAGGATATCTTTCTTTCTTTTTCTAAAATTATTTTTAAGATAGGATCTCACTATGTATTTCTGGTTGGCCTAGAACTTGCTATGTAGACCAAGCTGGCCTCATCTCACAGAGATACATCTGCATTTGCCTCCCAAATGCTGGGGATAAAGGTGTGAACTATTGTACCCAGCTGGAAGGCCTGTTCTTACCCAGGTTGACCATGTAGCCCAAGCTAGCCGAGAACTCACAGCACTTCTCCTGCCTCAGCTTCCTAAATGGTGGTGAAAGTTACCACACCCCCCTCCAAAGATGCCTTCTTTATTCCTTTGAGATGGGATGGAGACAAAGTCCACACATCTATTGGGGTCTTGTGTTCTGTTCATGCTTAACATTTTTCTTCTGATGCTATTGATCTGTGAGATGAAAGAGGTCATTTGACCAGGAGCATAGCCCATGTTCTTGGTTTAGCCAATTGCTGCCTGTGTTATTGTTATCCGTTCTCTGTATTTCCGTTAAATAGGTACAGAGACCCATCTGGATCAGACTGGAGATCAGTTTTTCAGCTCTAGGCAGAATTGTGTGTATAAAGTCTTGTTGGCTAGTTTTTTCCCTTTTGTTTTTTCATGNGTATACGATGGGCGTGCATGTGCATTTGTGTGTTCGCATGTGTGAGGGTAGACTGGTGTTTGTGGGTGCATGGGGGATTGCCACTGTTGAGCCCTCAAGTTGATGTCAGCTAGTTTTCTCAATGTCTCTTCCACCTTATTCTTTAAAACAGGCTCAGTCAGTTGAGCCCAGAGCTCACTGATGAGGCTAGTCTCTNTAGCCAGCTTCCTCTGGGGATTCTCTGCCTTCTAAGGCTGGAATTACAGGCAGGCCACCACACCCTCCCAGCATTTATGTGGGTTCTGGGGATCTGAGTCCAGTCCTCTTGCAATGTGCTAAGCACATGCTGAGCCATCTCCCCAGCCCCTTGTCAGGCATTTTAATAATTCNGAGGCTGAGACTGAGTTCAGGTACTATGAAGAGTATCCCTATATCATATGTGAACTCATTTTTATTTGTATTTTTTGTTAGCCTGTGTGCTAACAGATCTGTCAAATATTTTTAAATGTAAATCTTTTCATCCTATTCTCTTTAATCGTTGTCAGCCTTTTCCTATTTCCTAAGGCAAATACTCATCTCCTCCCTCTTAGGCCACCACAGTGTTGAAGACAACGAGAAGCTATATACTTTACAGAAACCTTTAATGTGTAGGCAGGACATTTGATTGGGTGTCAGGACAGGGTGCTGCTCATGACAGCATTTAATATAAATGAACTTCGCCTGGGTATTTTGTAAGCCTCTTGGTCGAAATTCCTAAAAGTAATTGAGAATTTATGCATGGGTAAATTATATAAATGAAGGACCTCTGAGAAAATGATANATACCATTCTCAAGAAAGCGGCCAAGAGTTTTTTGTTGTTGTTAATGATTTTGAAGAATCTTTTTACTCAACGGGCACACTTTTGCTGTTTTTGCTTCTCCACACCCAGACAGGAATACTCTAGGGGACAGCAGGCTGCAGACAGGCAGGGCTGGCTGGGCAGAAGCCCATGCTGTTGGGGAGCCTTGCTGATTTCCCCTGCAGTGAAGGCCGTGGCTGTGGAGTTGTGTCCACCACGCTTGCCTTGGCTTTATTGTCACTTAGATAAGGAAATGCGACAAGCACCACACACTGTAGAGAAGGCAAAGCGAACCTGCCAGAATTCTTTCTAGCCCTCTGTGGTTATAGTGGGTCTTACACAAATCCATAGGCATCCATCCCCTATGGAATCTGACACTGACAGCTCCACCTCTTACAGGTAGTGTGTGACCTTGAATGAGGTGCTAAAGCTCTCCAGCCTCACTTGCCTGCCGCTCACGTGGGGCTCACAGGAGCTTGCATGGGTTTAAGGCTAAGCTGAGGAGCCACAGCACCTGGAGACTAGAGAGGACTACCCATGTGAAAGGTGTTGCTTTTGTCCCTGATTCTACCAAATGTTGGAGTTTAAGAGGCTCTGGATTCCCCATGCTGGGCCTGTGATAGTGGGCAGACTCTGTAGGACTTACACAGTGTACTGGATCCAGCCTCGTTGCCTTCTCTAGACCTTTTTTTTAGTCTCCCCTAGATTCATCCCAAACCTTACCTGGACCTGCTTTCTCATCTCCTGTCTTTGCACGTGGTCTCTTCCTGGTCTTTTCCAGTGTCCCTCACNTCCTCCTCTTTGTAAGCACAGCCCCAACCCGTCTGCCAAATACTGCCTCATCTAGAGAGCTTTTTCTAGTCTCAAACCACAGGGACCTGCCAGGGTGCTCACTCACATTGTCATTCTGTCTATCTGGCTTACATTAAACTTGGATTATTTGAAAGCAGGACTTGTATCCTTATAGCTCAAATTCCTCTCAAAATACAGCACAGTTGGCGCNCAGTTAATTTGGTGCAAAGATAAATAAGACACTAAGCTCCCTACTTTATTTTTAGCAACTAATGTCTTCTTTCTCTATTTTATCCCTCTCCTCTTCTCCCCTTGTCCCCTCCCTTCTCCTCCCTCACCCCTCCCTCTCCCCTCTCCTCCCTCACCTCTCCTCTTTCCCTTTCCCCTTGTTTGCTAGTTTTTTGTGTGATACTAAGGATCAAACCCAATGCCTTGAAGATGCTNCATAACTGCTCTACCATTGAGCATTTCATCCCCAGCCCTCCGCAGCTCATTTTTCACGCCTTAGAATTATCATGTCACCTCATCTCCTGTAGTGCACAGTTTAGTGCTTTCTTACATGCTCTCTAGTTCATGGATTCTGTCCCACTGTTAGGAGACCAGGAACCTAGTCTCTATGGCATTAGCCATCTATTGTGTAATGAATTATTCCAAAATTTAGCAACTTAAAACAACAACAAATTCTATCTTGCAGTTTACATGGGTCAGAAATCCAGGTGCCATACAGCTGGTGGTTCTGCCGTGATGTCATTAAGGTCACTGCAGTNAAGTGACAGGTTAGGACTGTNGTCACTGAAAGCTCCATGAGACTGGAAAGTGACTCAACAGGTGTAGGTGTTGGCTGGAGGCCCCAGTTCTCTACCAGGTAGACTTTCCTATAGCTTCTCAAATATCTTCAAGACATAGAATATGGCTAGGGGTGGGGCAAGGTAGAGGGACAGGGAAGGGGAGAGGAGAATAGGGCAAGTGAAAGGCTGAGGGAAGAGAGGAGGGGGAGGGAAGCGTAGAAGGAGAGAGAGAATCACCTTATCTCGTCATCTGTAGCTTGTTTTCTCTTCTTGTTCTAAGCGGTGACTCACTGTTCTAAGTGCTTTTCTTGTATTATCTCATTTGGTCTTATAAAACTCTGAGGAGTTGTCTCATATCAGATGTNAGANGGTGATACATATCCCAAANCTAGATTTAACTAGGATCTCTTTTTAAAAGGCTTAGATCCCAAACCTAATGTGTTTGTGTCCATCAATGTTCTGTCACTGTAACAAAATACCTGAGGCAATTAGTTTATAAAGGAAAAATATTTATTCTGACTTGTGGTTCTAGAGGTTCCAGCCCAACACTGAGTGGCAAAAGTAAAACAGGAATAGGAAGAGACTGAAGTCGTCCCATCCCCTTTAAGGNTACACCCTCAGTCACCTGACTGTCCCCCTGTCCACTACCTTTGACTAGCACTGTCTTGAACACCAAGCCTTTAGCATGTGGACTCTTTGAGGACATTCATTAGAGCCAAAGTAGTGTCTTTGGATTCGGTACCTTTTCACCACAAGTGAATGACACACAGACAGTAATTTATATCCTGGGAGATTTTGAGCCCATATGTATGTGTCTATTTATATGCACATGAATATACATATGTGGCTGCTGTAATAAATGAAAATCACAGGCCAAATGCTGTTCAACATCTGTAAAAATGNAGGGAAAAGAAGTGAAACTTAATAATTTTTTGAGCATGAACTTAATTATCTGGTGTTTGTTCAGCCCAGTAGAAATTACCTTTCTCTTTTCCATTTTATTTAAGGAACTGTGCCATCTGCCTAGAGTTTCTGTTGGAGGGTCTTCTCTTTGTCGTCCCACAGACACAATTATTTTGGAAAGCTTATTGTACTTCTATATGTTAAATACTATTCTACCTTTTTAATCATTTAATTAGTCCTTTATTAAACATTCTGTGCATATTACAGTCATGTAAGAAGGCACCTGGCCTGGTTTTATTGATGAAGAACTAAGTTGCAGAAGAGTTACAGAACTCGTCAAGGTCATCTGACCCGAGAGTGACAGCCAGGGTTTGGCCACCAGCAGCTACCTCCTGTTCCTACTGCTTGAGTTCTTCATCAGACCACCTGTTGTTGTAACTTAGATTTCAAATGTCCGCAAAAGGATGTATATTGAAGACTGGAGCAACTGTGGCACTATAGGGAGATAATGGAGCCTTTAGGGCATGGGGCCTTGTGGGAGGAAGTTAGATCTGCAGGGTCTGCCCTTGAGAAAGATAGTGGGACCCTAGCTCATTTCACTCTACTTCTTGGCCACCAAGAGGTGAGCAGCTGCATGCTTCCATGTGTTCCCACTATAATATTCAGACTCTCAACAGGCCTTCATACAACAGAGACAACTGACGCTAGCCTGAAGCCACTATCCCCAGTCAGGCCTTTCCTCCGGGTATCTTGTCACAGCAATGGCTACTTGTTGTAATGTGCTTTCTGTTGCTATGATAAAACTCCATAACCAAAACCAACTGGGGGGCAGGGAGGGCTTCATTTCATCTAGCACTTCCAGGTCACAGTCTATCACTGAGGGAAGTCAGGGCCTGAGGCAAGAACCATGGAACAATGCTGCTTACTTGGTTGCTTCCAGACTCACATTCAGTTACTTTTCTCATACAACCCAGAACTGCCTGCCCAGGGGTTCTGCCTTCCACAGTTAACTAGCCCCTCTTCTGTCAAATGAAAAATCAAGAAAATGTCCCACAGACATGCCCATGGGCCAATCTGTTAGAGGGAACTCCTCAATTGGGTTCCATCTTTCTGGTGTCTCTAGGTTGTGTCAAGGTGACAAAAACTAGCCAGCACACTGCTGCCTGACACCTCTCCCACGTTGTTCAGGTCAAGAAGATGAAGCNCGCAACTCTGCGGGGGAGATGCAATCATGGATAAAATGGGCCGTGACACACTATTGATTTTTGTTGAATAAATATCACCTTTTCTCTCCTTTATACTGGGGAATTCTCATCCTCTCCAGTTGATGTTTATGTAGTTCTCAGGCGCAGTCAGCACTGCTGAATGAGGGATATATTGCGCTGGACGGTTGAGTTGCTGGGGTTCACACAAGGCAGGCTCCCTGATTTAAACACTAATCCCATTCTTAGTNCAANGACAATTGGCATCCTTGAAGCAGCTGGAGGAAGTCACCTTCCCCTTCCATCTCCTTGCTCTTCAGTTGTTGGTAATAAAAGTAGCATTTTNGTCTAAGGGAAGATGCTGTAACCATCTGTGCTTGTCTCTGACTATTGGCTGCCACAGCAGAGGGGTCCTGTGAGGTGCACACCAAGGGTGATAGTCTCAGAGCGTTAGTTCATGAGCATTTCTGTCCTTCAAGGATGCTCTTTCACTCACCAGGTTGCCTGGATTCCTGTCAAACTGGTTTAACAGCAAGCATAGGAGGTNGGGGAAAAGTACCTCTGGGGAGAAGGAAACCTCCCCCAGTTAAGAGGAGCACACATAGACTACAATGATTGCTTTCCTTAATATGACATTGGAGCTGGGAGATCTCCAGTGGTGTCCGGAATGAGGTTGCATGTCAAGGAGAAAGAAACTAATTCCAAAAAGGTGGAAGGATCTTGTCACTGACACGAGTGAGTGACATGACCAGCAGTTCTGGCTCTTGTGATGACTAATTCTCCATTATCAACTTGACTGCATCTGGAATTAGCTAAAATCAAAAACTGGAGGGCATACCTNTGAGAGNTTTTTGCTTACTTTGAAGTACGAAGAGCTACTCCTCATCCTGTTCTTTGAGGTAGGAGAATACGCCTTTANTCCAAATCTTTTTAGCTGGGAAAAGACATGCCTTTAATTCAATCTTGAGGTAGGANGACACCTTTAACCTGGGCCATACCTTCTGCTGGAAGCCTATGTAAGGACATGGAAGGGAACTTTTGCTCTTTGCCTGCTTTTCTTGTCTTGCTAGCAAGTCCATTCCTTCACTGGTGTTAAAACCTATTTCTTCAGGATTCCAGCGTCTGTTGAAGACATCCGGCCTTGTGACCTGAGCAACTTCTGGATTTTTGAACTTTCC
>LZPO01017425.1:152627-183110 GCA_001675575.1 Neotoma lepida
CCTCAGGCTCCTCCTCCCTGAACAGCAGACATGCCATGGCCTTGGGCCTCCTGTTCCTTAGTGACCTCTTCTTCTCCAATTGAGCAATGGCAGCTCAGCCTGGGGCCACAGAGTACACGACCCCAAGTCTTTGTACACTCATGTCTCTTTCCCTGTTCCTCCGCCTCCAGGATCCTGCTTGCGGCTACAAAGTCCCCGTTGTGAATCAGGAACATCATTGTNCCCAGCTCTGCTAGTCATGGCCATGAAACCATGGAGTTGGTGCCGCTGTCACAGCTCCACTTTGTAGGGCTGTCTGCATGTGTAGCCACACCCATCGCCATCGAGATCTAATGAAGTATGGAAATAAGAACTCAGCAGACAACAAGTTCGGCACTTGCCCTGAAACCATGACCCTGCCGTGTCAGCCATGGCTCGTATACCACCTCTGAGACTGGTGTGTGGAAATCAGTCTCTAGAGTTGGGATCACAGAAATGACAGTCAAACACAAGTAGGAAGAATGGGAGGCAGGTGGGCAGCCCTCTGGTTTATTAATAATGACTTTGATTACACTCTCGTTCTTTGAGTAGCAGCTTTAGAGCTCTCACCATCGAGAGAAGTGGCAGTTGCTCAGTGTCTTCAGCTCTGCTCTCTCCTCGGGCTTCTTAGCTAGTTTATATTCTGGGCAGAGTTGCAGCTGGAAAGGAAGTAAGCCCAGCGGTGTCAGGTAGTGGCTAGCTACAGATATATTATAGTCTGTGTGTCAGCTTGGCTTTTTACTCAAGTCTGATTGCTTCATGGTCACCTGCGGAAAAAAAAACGATACACTTGTGGGGGGGGCGGGGCTGTAGGGGACCAGATGAAAAGTCAAACTGTGCAGTTTTTGAAGAAAATTCTTTGATGATTTGCTGTGTCTTCTTTTGGCTTCTGCAATGATAAGCAATGTCCTTGCAGGCAGCACGTACATATCCGGGTGTGACAGAGCTGATTTTTCTTCACTGAAGTCTGCAGGTTACTCTGCAGTAAAGACCATGTGGCTCAGGCTTCCCCGCCCAACAGGGGAGCCCGGTTTGATTGTGACACACAGCGACCTCTAGTGGATAAATCAGAATTTGCATTTGGCGGAGACTGCACGAAATGGGGAATTCTGATCAAATTCCAAAAGAACAAAGACAAGGCACCTTTCCCATTGTTTTCTCCGGTGAAGAAGCCCAGGACCCAGGTCTGAAGAGTTCCTTTCGTTTATACCACTCACTCCTGGAGATGATATTCAAAACGTTGTCTTTNTTCCCTGTTCCTTCAAACCTTTTCACTGGTTTTGATTTTTGAAGGCTCTCCTGCTTGGCTCAAAGATTTAACCCCGAGAATTCCCATAGATAGCACCAACTTCTCTTACTGTTCTAGTGCATGCATGCGTGGGCACAGTGTGTGTGCTGTCTCTTATACACATCTAGATGTGTATAAGAGACAGGCATCACCCTGGAGGCTAGAACATAGGAAATCAAAAAACTACACAGGCCTGTCCCAGTGAGCGATGGAGAAGGCCTGGCTGCCGACCTTGTTTGTTATAGATTCTTCCTTGGGCTTCCAGCCCTTGTTCCCACATTTGGCTCTGTGTTGCCTATAAAATAGACGATCTCTTCCCTGACCCGGCTCTTCCACCTAGCAGCAGTTGGCTGGTGTAGGCTCCTCCCTGTTCTTTGGCTCGGGTCTTGGCCTCATTCATACCTCAGATTCCAGGGTTTGGTCTCCTGGGTGATGTCCAGGCAGAGTTAGCTCTGTCGATGGTGTTCATTCCCAAGAAAAAAAGTGGAGTCAGACAGTCAGTGATCTCTGACTTTGTCAGGAGCCAGGAGAATTCTACTGGAAAAAAGGCTAAAATCACAAGTCCTGACCTCTGACCTCACATATTGGTGATGGGAAAAGGAGCTTGGGGTCTGGGGAATGAGAAAATACATTTTTTTTTTTTTGTAATTTCAGAAAGTTTAAAGCCAGTGTAGTCTTGCTATGTGTATGCTGTGATAACTGGGTTGGGCCCGATACAGCCTTTTAACCAAGTTTCAAAATGGAAGTGCTGCATGCCTTGTTGTCACTTTAAGCTGTGAGTGGACACTTGTGCTTGGACTGTGTCCCTGTCACCTGTGCTTCCCTCATAATTTAACCAAGGGTTACGCATTCACTCAAAGACCTCACTCTTGGGGCCAACCTGCTCATCCCACCACTGCACACACAGTCTCAAAGTGTGATAAAAACTGAACCTGTTAGGAATAAAAAAATAAATTTGTGGACACTGTTTGCCTTCTATTCAGCAACGACTGTTCTGACAAGGATTCTCTTCTTGGCTATACTCCAGGCGGGCTCCTCTGAGCTCTCTTCTTGGCAAGCCCTCAACCTTGACCTACAAAGACTTGGACAAACTCGAACATAGTTTCTAAAGTTGAAAGTTGCATCCCCTGGATGGCCCCAGGCTCCCCAAACATGCTGACTTTGGAAAATTCAAAGCTATCAAAAGGATTTACTGCTTGTCCCAGTCAGTATCTGAAGACAGGGCCCCCGAATCTCAGTCTCTGTAGATATGAGGAGCCAAATGTCAATAAATGCTAGTTACCAAACCCAAGTGGGCTTGAAGTAGACCAGCTTCCTCTTATAAGAACTACTTAAGCCGGGCGGTGGTGGCGCACGCCTTTAATCCCAGCACTCGGGAGGCAGAGGCAGGCGGATCTCTGTGAGTTCGAGGCCAGCCTGGGCTACCGAGTGAGTTCCAGGAAAGGCACAAAGCTACACAGAGAAACCCTGTCTCGAAAAAACCAAAAAAAACCAAAAAAAACAACAACAACAAAAAACAAAAAACGAGAAAAAACCTACTTAAAAATGCATATAGACCTGAGTTTGATTCCTAGCATGTACATATACTCCAAAGCAAAGCATCGTGGCGTACACCTACAGTCCCAGCACTGGGGGCTAGGAGTGGTGAGAGGTTGAGAGAGTANGAACAGAGATGGGTGGATCCCTAGGTCCAATGAGAGACCTTGCCTCAAAAAACAAGGTGGTGAGCAATTGAGGAAGACCCCCCCAAATGTCCAACGTTGGCCCCCACACATGCACACATATGTGTGTGTGTAAACCAGAACACACACATACACAAGCGATGTTAAGAACATAATTTTATAGTTTTAAGTATGATTTAAGTAATGACTTATGGCTTTCATTTCTCTTAAGCCTACTTCGTCCCTGTTCGCCTTCCCATTGATACTCTTCTAGTCTCTCTTTACAGTTCCCAGTCGCCTCTTCAGATGAAGACTGAACTCAGCCCATGCTGCAGCTTTTACCCATTAAAATGACTACTAATTGTCAATGTCGCCTTCACCACCCTTATGTCAAGCTTTGTTTATCTCTGATGCTCCACTCAGTGAATGATGGCCACTGTGGGCACTACTTGTACACATATACCACAAAATTAATACTGAATATACAAAGAAAGAGACAATAGCCATAAACTCATCATCAAAACAAACACAAGATGTTAAGCCCCAACATGGGTCTTCCACTAAGCCTCTGTGCCTAGAGAATCACAAAGACACAACTGAATTCCATCTGGCAAAACCAATAGGGAACAGAGAACTTTAGAGGAGTTGATCCAAAAAGCATAGACTCACTCCACACTTAGCCACCCTTGTCCATACTTACATGCCTGGAGTGGGGCGTCACTGATGGCAATGTGCACACAAACACCACAGCAAGATAGTAGTGCCAAGCTGGGAGCTGCGTGACAAGAAGGTCTGTGATTTTTTAAATGGACACATTCCTCAGAATTGCTCAAATGTCATCGTTGAACCTGTGACACAGCTCAGGAATAGGTTGTGGGCCATATAGGGAACAAATTCAGAAAGCCAAAGGAGAGGGACTCGGAGGAGATTAAGACAGACAGAACTCCACAGTCTTTGGTCCAGAGCTAACACCTTGGCTTTCTCTCCTGTGCCATGGAAAGGTGTGAGAATCCCGACCTAGAAGGATAACAGAAGCAACACAAAAAACGATGGTTTCATAAAAGTGATATGGCTGTGGGAAAATAGTTTGGGTAGTGAAAGGTTAAGGGGAGAGGGTGGGTCAAGTTTCCAGGAAGGAGTCTGAAGAGGAAAAAGGTTCTCATGGGAAATGATCAGTGCATTCTTAGAAGAAAGAGGCAGTAGAGGACCTGGGGAGCCGGGCTGCGTAACAATCAGAACTGATAAGGCTGACTGAAGACTGAGGTCACACAGAGTTTCTCTACCGTGGGGTTGGCACTCAAGAAGGACCAGCCTCTTTTGGGGANAAATGGAGAACTAGACACAGGTCGTGTGTGCCCCGAGGCTGAGTCCCTCATGGCCTCACTTCTGACTATGGCTGTCCTTTCTCCATAATCATCTGCCCCACAGTCGTACCTGAGCGATGCCAGGGACTGTTCTGAACCTTTCCTCCTTCCTCAAGTCTCCAATGTGCCTCTCCCTGCTCACCCCATGTTCTTACCACTTATCTTTCAGATCAGGAAGAGACCTGAGAGGAAAGGTCCTGTTCTGTCCCCAGTCTCTCTGGAGTTCTGTTCAAACTGAGGCTTTGCTAGCTAACCTGTGTCAAATTGTATTTGCATCATTATCTGTACCCACTGTATCTTTCCTTTCTAAGTGCCTGATATATGTTTATTTGTGTCATCTGCTCTTCTGCACCAAAATATAATTCTTTGGGGGACCCTGCTGTGTTCAACACTGGACTCAGGTACAGCCAACAGTGCTGGGCGCACTGTAGATGTTCGGTGAATGACTTATGGATGTCTCTCTCTNTAACATTAGTAACCCTTCTTTCCGGAAAAGCTGTCCTCATCACATCTTCCTTCTTGCCTTGCCCTCTTGGTTGTAGTTTCCTTATTTTCTATTCTCTTATTTTTCAAGCCCACATTCACACTTTTCTATTGTTTGGATCTTGAATGTTCCATAAGGCCCATTTATCAAAGGCTTAATCTGCAGCCTATAGCACCAGTGGGATGTGACGGAACAGTTGGGGGAAGTTGAGTCACGGGGACATGCCCTTAAAGATAATTTCTCTTTGCTTCCTGGCTACCATGAGCTGAGCAGCCTGTTCTGAGAGGCCCATGCCATGATATACTGCTTTGCCACGGGCCCAAAGTGACAGGACCAATCCATCATGGGTTAACACCTCTGAAGCAATGGGCAAAGCAAACCTCCCCTCTTAAGTCAGTTGTCCTGGTGTTTTCTTAGTGATGAAAAGATAAAGAACAGATTTTTTTCAGTGGAGGATCTGTATGTGGTCTCAGATGTTATCTCTGACATCTGTGTCCACTTCCAGTCTTAAGTGTTCAGCTTCCTGTGGCCATATTCATGTAGATGTCTCACTGCCCCCTAAAACTCAAACCACTTTCTGCAGTCAGGAATACTATCCTTACCAATGTCATGATTTTTCTTCCATTAATCTAAGCCATAAATCCAAGTATTTTTCACTGTTTCCTTTAAAAAAAAAAAACTTTCCTCAAATCAGCACCAAGTCTTAAGAGTTTTTCTTCATAATTTTATTTATTTTTCTATTGTGTGTGTGGAGGGGGTGGCATGTGTATATGTGTGTAGATGTGTTTACCTGTGCATGCATGTGTGGAGGCACAGGTCGGTTTCTGCTATCTTTCTCTATTGCTCTCCATTTTATTTTTTTCTGAGGCAGGGTCTCTTACCAAACCAGGGCTTACCACTTTGGCTATACTAGCTGGGCAGCAAGCCACCAATATCTGCCCCTCAGCACACATGCTATAGATCTGACACCATACCCATCTCTTACCTGGGTGCTGGGGATCCAAACTCAGGTTCTCAAGTTTGTCCAGCAAAATGAGCCCAGTCCTCACCCCTCTCTGTTTACTTAAACATCTAACAGGTTTTGTCATACATGGGGATAGAGGGCATATGTAAAGTCGTAAGACAGCTCACGGGTCAGCTCTCTCCTTCAGCCATGTCAGTTCTGGGGAGTAGTGGCAAGTGCCCTGACCCACTGAGCCATTTTGCTGATCCTTACTTCCTTTCTACAGGGTCATACGTAGCCCAGGCTGGCCTCAACTCCACTATGTAGCTGAAGATAACCTTCTTGCTTCCACCTGCCAGGAGCTGGGATTTCGTGTGCGTGTGCCACAGTGCCCACTTTTACATGTATGGAGAGGGAGCTCGGCTTAGAGCTTTGTGCATCCCAAGAGAGCACTGTACCAACTGAGCCAAACGCCCAACCCCCTTAAAAATTGTTAATTAAAGAACTATTTGTTTATTGCCTAATACGTGCAAATCGCTCTGCTAAGTGCTCTGCAGGGGGAACTCTATTCTTTTCATGAAGAGTTTTATAATTTTGGCTGACAAGTAAAATATGCAGGAAGTATAATTTAAGGTCAAAAACAATGAGTCATTTGTTATATTTTATGAGAATCTAGATGAAGCAGGGAACATCCCTTCTATTTACATTAGGGAAGACTTCAGAAAGATGGGGCACTTTTTGGCATGGGCCTTGAAACTCAGGTAGTATTTGAACATACAGATGGCAGGGGAGGGAATGGAATGAACAGAATACCAGAGGCAAAACAACTGTGAGTCTGGCTGGGAGGACTCAGCTGAGCGGACACAGGGCCTAGATTGCATGGCAAGGAAGAATGGAAGGTCAAGTGGGAACGAGTGGCTGGGGGCTCTTAAGTTCATTTGAAAGGCACTGGGAGGAGATGAAGAATACTGAGCAGATAAATAATGCATCTGCGCTGCAGTGCAGGAATGCTAATCTAGTTGCAGCCTCTAAAACGCATTATAGATGAGAAATGCAAAGCAGGGGTAATTATCTAGGGTAGAGGACATAGCGTAACCGGGTCAGTGGATGCAGAAATGCAGTCTCAGGGAGATGGAAGAGAGGGTAAGGGGGGGGTGAGCAGAACTTAGCATGCCGTTAAATGTGGAGGACCAAAAGGAATCAGTCACAAAGGGATGCTGAGATGCCAGACCCCCGGGGAAACAGGGATGAGCTGAGGATCCTGAAACTCAGGACCACAGTTCGATAGTTTAGCAGCTGTTTGGGGGCACTAAGGCTAAGAAATCACTGGCCATCATTACCAGGGTATGGCTGCAGGGAGAAGATGGCCACTATCTGTCTGAAGCACACCGTGGTGTTGGGAGGAGGAGCTCTAGAGGAGGAGACACGGAGAGGTGAGGAGGCAAACGATGTTAGAGGAGATGCTGGGTACGGTTCAAGGAGTCCCCGGCACTGCCACATGTGCTAAGACCAGGAAAGATGGAAGAGGATGCTGGGTTCACGTGGCCACATCTCCTCCCTTCATGCTCTTCATTGTATTTCCTGGTAGAAGTCCTTGTTTCAGAGCTCTGGGATCCTCTTTTCTTCTCACAGCTCCTACAGTCCACCAACCAAGCAAGCCCACGTGCTGCCGTTTCCAGGACACTGTCTTTCTTGTCTATACAGATAGAGTGCTGGTCTAGGAACATGGTTAGCCTGCGTTTCCCTGGCTTGCCACTAGTTTACCAAGGGTGTCTGGGCAACTCCTAAATTCTTTTGGATCACTTCTAAGTTCTCTTTCTCTCTGAAGTCCAGGGCCTCTCCTTACCACACCGAGCCTTTGCACCCATCCTAGCATTCTTGTTGCTCCGAACTCCACTTTGGCCTCCGACCTTGATTTCCAAGTCATCCAGATCTACTCATTCTTAGTCAGACTATTACCCACTGGTCCCATGGCCAGATCATTCTGCTTTGGGCTGTTTGGTTAATGCCTGTTGAGCATCCTGTGCCTGCAAAACCTCAGCTTCCCCAGGGCCAGCTCAACACTCACTCTCCCCGTGAAATGTTTATTGACCTCTTCAGCTTCCACTGATGTTTTCTTTCGCCCAACCTCTGGGCGCCTACACGGAACATCTAAGTTCTGCTTTTCAGTATTATTATTTTTATCAACTCGTTGTTCCAGGCACAGTTGAGCTCACTTCTCCCGGGAGCCGTCAGCTCTTTGTGGGAACTCAAGCACATCTCATGTGGCCTTTGTGTTACCCATAGTATAGTGCCTAATGTGTCACTGCTGTGTTCCTTATGTGCCAGTCAAGGTTCTTCAAACACACACACACACACACACACACACACACACAGAGATACACACATACACACAAATACACACACACACATACACACACAAATACACACATACACACACACAGAGGTTCGGGGGTCGGGGGAGAGAGAGAAAGGGAATGATTTGAATGAACTGGTTGNTGTGGCTATTCTAATGGTGGGGGTNTGGAAAGTGCACAGCTGTAGGGCAGGTAGCAAGCTGGAAACCGAGGTGGGGTTGGTAGTGTTTCCATATTAAAGCACAACTGCTCTGAAGAGCCTTGCTTTCCATTCTGACTGGATGAAGTCTGACCAATGTTATTGTTGCAAGCCTTCACCTTCAGTGGCCTTTCTGCCTTTCCATGTTAAACACTTCTACAAATAACCTTCACAGAAACACTTAGGTTAGTATAGTCTACCCGAGTTGACATAGCTGACCATCACAATGCATTTTCTAGTGGAGTCATATAGAGTATAACTCAGTGTACAAGATTTACCAAGATAAAATTCTCAGAATAAGAGTGAAGGGTCACTGGGAGACCCTGACAGAAGCAGCGAGTTTCCTGGTTTACAGAGGGTGAAGTCGATGGGTGCTACTGGGTGATGGTCGAAGGAGATTTTTGAATCAGCAGAAACTTGAAGAGTTTGGAAATCTAGATGCTGAAAGAAAAAACTGTCATTGGTAGAAGGCCCTGGAAATGTTTGCATATAAAAACTGTGGGGGTGGTAGAGAGGGAAGGGGGTGCGAAAATCCCAAGTCATCATTGTGTGGGGCTGAATTAACCGAGGCCAATTTAAGGGCTTCAGTGTTAGACAGGAAGTTTGCTGTTGCTCAAATAATGGACGAGAATTAATGATACAGTCTGCCAATAGCAACCTAAATAAGGCTAANTAGATTTGTCTAGTGACCAGAGCGAGAGTTCTTGACAGATTTTTTTTTTTGATGACAAAAGACTAATTTTTTTGGTTGGAAGTTGGTTTATTGCAAACAGAAATTGTAGAGATAAGGCCTTGTAGGGAGTAAATACACACACACGCACCACACATACACACACACACCAAACCAACAACAAAACAGTTTACAGCAGAGATGCAGATATTACTGCAAAACAATTGGAATTAGCATTGCTGAGAAATTCCAGAAACTGATGACTTTCACCATTAGCCTTCTGTGCATCCAGGCAAGGAGGCATCATTACACAAATTACAAGCCCGGCTTTTCGCTGGGGTGAACTTGCTAGAACAGTTAAACCAAAAGCAATTTCGCCTGTCTGCAATTTGCTCTATTCCCCTTGCTATCGTTGAAGATATTTATGCTTGAGCAGAATTCTCACTCCCAATCTGATTTCTCCTTTTTCTCAATCCAGCCATGAAGTCATGAAGTTTTCTGTTTGGGACAATATGATTTGCTGCCATGGAAACAATTAAGATATCATAAATTTATCTTGCCCCACGAGATCAAAGAGGAAAAGCAATAATGCTAACATTTTGCAGTTCAATAATGCCCTTCGCCCAGCAGTCACTGCTTAGTAAATACCATCGATCTGCCGATGGAGAAAGATGAAGTGGCAAGCTTCCGTGTCTTGGTCTAAAGCTCTTGACTTATAGACTGTGCCAAGAATGTCCAGAGAGTTCTAATTCCCACCCAGAGCAGCCACTCAGGAGTCAACCCTGGGTCTCTATNACTCTCTTTCTGAATGAGGATGAAGAGTTGGCCCNGTCTCAGCGCCTGCTGCTCCTCATTACAAGAATATTCGGTGGAAGCTGGTTTGATGAAACAGACAAACAAAAAGCCCTTGGCAACTGTCACAGGGTGAAAATATTTATAGAGGGAGTGGAAGAGAGGCTTAACACAGGCTTCCCTGCCCAGCTCCCTCCTCCAGTACCCCCTGCAAGTTCATTCTCTTGGCTCCCAGCTCTGGGTGAATTGCTCTAGAANCTAATGGGCCTTACTTAATGAGCCCCTTACTTGTACAGACCCTTCCCCCAGAGTCTAGGAGAGACCTTAGTGATGTATTCATTTGAATAGACTAAAAACCATTTTTTTTTAAATTTCCTCATGTGTTAGAGGTGCAGAAGGTTTTGGGGGAATCCTGTGATGGGGAAGTGAGTAAGGAGGCGTTTGGGTTAGATAGTTTATATTTCTACTCATCCTAGATTATTGTCAGTTATTTCTGAGTGTTAGTGGCTTTCAGGAATATTCTTAATGGCCACTGCCTGCTGACTCCTCATCCCAGGTGCGGTGAGAAGTTTGAGTGTGTCTTGGGTACTCAACACTGGAACAAGATATTGCTAAACTTTGTGAGTGGGATGTGCAAGACGCAGTAATTTATCTCTTATTTTGGAGCAGATGACTTGGCACTCTTTGGACCACTGATTCTGATGATGAAGTTCCTGAATCTCCATTGAGTTTGTCTCCTGTCTTTCTTAGTACACGTAGCCTTGGAATTAGGTATGGGGTATAGTTTNAGGGGCTTCTCCATGCCCATAGCTACTCCCCAAGGAATCACTCTGCATCTATAGGTATCCAGTTTACATCTGGAGTCTATAGAAGGTACATTGATTCGATGGATCCATTTTGAGTGACACTGGTGTAACCCAAGTCACCTTCATGGTTAGCTGGGGTTCTTGTTCCCTTGCTCTAACAAGAGGGCCAGGATGATGCTTTGGTGAGGTGATACAGTTATCANTTCAAAGACTGACAGATGTGTCTGGGTATCCACCTTCGCCTCAGCGTTACTGAGGCAAATAGCCACAAGGCTCTTCCAGCACAGACTGGAAGCATCACAACTGTGCGCACGTTCTATGATGTCACAGGTGCATTCTTTTAAGGACCCAGACTGTCCTTCAGCTATGTTCCCACATCCACAGACTGGCTCACATCTAGAAATTCGGCAAGGGATTAAAACTTTTGACTATGGTCATAGCCTTCAGATTTTTGAGCTTCCATCTTTGATTTCTCTTTGTTACTAACTGTGATGGTGATTTTTGTTGATAACTAATTATATCTGGAATTAACTAAAACTGGACACATCTGTGATGTTTTTTTCTTCTTCTTAATTAGAAGACCCACTTCCAATACAGATCTTTNACGTGGGAAGATCCATCTTTAATCCAGATCTTTTGAGGTGCAAAGATCCACCCTCAATCTGGTCCACACCTTCTGCTGACAGCCTAATTAAGGACATGGAAGAAGGGAGCTTGCTGTCTTTGCCTACATGCTCTCACTCTCGCTGGCAAATCCNTTCCTTCACAGGCATTAGGGCATGCTTCTTCAGAATTCTGGCATATACTGAAGACCAGCTGAGACATCCAGCCTTGTGGAGTGAACAACTACTGGATTCTTGGACTTTGTGTTGGTAGACAGGCATTATTGTAATAAACACCCTTTATATATAATATAAAAACAATAAATATATATATGTTTATTTTATTAGTTCATTCCTCTCAAGACCCTGACTAATCCACTAAGTAGCATTCTTGCTGCGTGGCCATATTTATCCATGGAAGACTATTTGTTAATAGTGCAGTGCGTCTCCTTTGAGGGCTCACAATAATCCAGGAACTCAAGATCTTTCCCTAGGACTAGATAACTTCCCAGGTGAATTCAGCCACAGGTATTTCTCAGGGGTGACCCGGTAGAACCAATTTAACACTCTCCTAAGAGGCAGTGAAGTACAAGCTCTGGGGACAGACCACAGAGGCTCTATAACTTACTACCTAGGGAGCCTTCGGCAAGTTACTCAATAGCTTTGGGACTCAGATTTTTTTTTGACCTGCAAAATGGGGATAGTAAGGACTCCTTTGGAGGCTGCAATGAGTTCAGGTGTATAATAAGCAGTCATAACAATGCCGGACACACTTTGGCACCCTCATTCAGCCTCACTCACTCATCTTCACCTATTTCCAGCTGCAAGCTGTGGTTTCTGCCACCTCTCTGCTCTTGCAGTAGGCTGTGATGACCTGCACTACTACACTCTTCATGGCTGTGGAGGTCCATGCCTGTCTGTTTTTCCTGCCTGGCTTTGTGCTTTTCCAGGGCTCAGCTCTTGACACACTGCAGCCGTTTTCAAATTTAAAAAAAATGAGTAAGTGATCTTGTGGCACAGGAACTAGTTCACCTCAGGCTGGGTTCTGAAGTAATTTTAGAACCAGCCATTGCTTTGCCAGCTGTGACTAAGTACTGTCAGGTATGCGCATCTGCATCCCTTGGTTAGAGACTACTTGCCAACCAAGCTCAATTAATCATACTCTCCACCTTGTGATCAGCTACTATGATAGTTATCACTTCGGCTCATTTGGATTCTGGACCCTTGACTTGTTCGGGCTGCTGGACCAGCTTGTTTCTGGTTTCTCATCTCTAAGTTCTTAGCTTCTGAACNCCAGCTCCTTATACCCTTCAGCTTCTGCTTTGACCTCCAGGTTCCTACGCTGGTGTTCTGCTTTTAAGAATGTTACGCCAGATCCCTTGTTTCTGATGTTTCTTCCTAGTTCTCAGATTTTTAACATCCCAAGATCCCCATTTCCCTGCTATTCTTGCCCAGCTAAAGATGTCACCATCTCTGTGTCAGTCAGAACAAGGGCTTCCTGGTATAGGAATAGTTGGGATTAAGCCACTTCCNCATTCAGCTACAGCTGGCAAGCTCCATGCAGCCTCATATAGGAGAAATTTATCTGAGGAGGAGGCCAGGGTCTGAAGAGCTGACTCAAGATCATAGAGAAAAGCCAGCAGGAATTCTGTAGTGTTTATGGCTTTGCCTGCATTGTGAGCATTAAAGGCACTGATACAAGGTCCACAAGAAGGCTATATGTCCTAGTTTGGGTGACTGTTGCTGTGATGAAACACCATGACCAAAAGCAACTTGGGGAGAAAAGTTACTCTTCCATATCACTGTTTATCATCAAAGGAAGTCTGGACAGGAACTCAAACAGGGCAGGAACCTGAAAGCAGGAGCTGATGCAGAGGCCATGGAGGGGTGCTATGTACTGACTTGCTCTTCATGGCTTGCTCAGCCTGCTTTCTTATAGAACCCAGGATCAATAGACCAGGGATGGCACCATCTGAAATGGGCTGGTCCTCCCCCATCAATCACTAATTAAGAAAGTACTCTACATGCTTGCCTACAGCCCACTCTTACAGAGGCATTTTCTCAATCAAGGCTCCCTCCTCTAAGATGACTATAGCTTATATCCAGATGACATAAAACCAGCCAGTACACCATATTACCTTGCATCATGCAAAAAGATGCATCATGTAAAAGATCCTGGGATCATGTAAAAGATTCCAGGCCTATAACAGGGATGTATTAGCCAAATTGAACTGTGCACAGGAGATAGACACCTCTACTTACACCAGCCCCACCCCCAACCTCCACCAATACAGTCACACATAAACAGACAGGAATCAAGATGGTGGTAATAGCACAGACCTCCCCCGTCCTATTCTTTCTTTTTAATATACAATATTGTAGCTTGAATCCCAACTGGTCTTAATAATAAGAACCCAGAGCCAGATATCAGATCAGAGAGACAAAGGAGCAAGCCACAGCCACCTCACCAACTCCTCAGCCTGAAAAGGCTGAGCTCCTGTCTCCACCCCGCCTTATCACTTCTTCTCTGTGCCCAGCCATATCACTTCCTGCTTCCATCCTAAGTGTTGGGATTAAAGACATGAAATCCCAACTGCTGGGATTAAAGGTGTGTGCCAAGTTCTGCACTCTGATCTCTAGGCAAGCTTTATTTGCTAGAGCACAAACAAAATATCACTACACAGTATTCTAATTTTGATACCATCTTTGTGAGAGGACATGGCATTTTCCTCTCCTTCCATGGTTTCTGTGGGGGAGTTCTCATTTATGTTGGTGCTGGGGATGGAGAGACAGCCTTTAAGTAATACATTGAATCAAGGCCAGACTTAGCCCAAGGTGGAGCAGATTGTGCCAATGACTGTCTTCACTNCCCGAGCCACAGATTTANCAGTGCTCATGAAGNAAGGCCGTGCCATGCCTCTATTATTTTAACTCTCTTCTGGAGGAGATAAGTCATTTTTGTCCTCTTTGTAGCATAACTTTACATAATTAAACACTTATTGCTCCCCGGGTCTCTTTCTTACACACCCTACTCAGGCTATCTTCAGTGCATTTTCTCCTAAGACTTATTTTTCAAATTTTTAATAGTTCTCATTTTTTTTCTTACTATGAAACTTCTTTGATTAGTTTGCATTGATTTTGAAATTTGGAACTTGAAGAGGAATATTGCTTAGCATTCCCACTAGGTTTAAACTTGGCAAAGGCCAGATCAAGAGTAATAAACACATTCCTCTTGGCCGAAGAGTAAGATATCTACACACCCAGCCCAACAGGCCGTGCTTTGCTGTTGNGGTGGAGCTCTCTGTGGACTTCTCAATCGTTACTGATTCCACGCTCAGCCANCCCCCAAACCCCAATTCTCAGCTTGATACNTATGGAAACCATTTTTCCCTTGCTGAGTCTTATTTTATTGATTGGAGCCTGGTCTCTAATTCTGGCTACACACATACCCTCCCTCACTCCGTACTTTTTTTTTCAGGGTCCTAATGCTTCAGCGAGAACTTTTTGTCTGATAAGATTCACATCTTTTGAGCACACACTAAGTGAGCTAAAGAGAACATTTGCTGATTTACTCTTTCAATAATGGTTGAGATTCTGGCCTATGGAAGGACATGNAGAGTGTTAATAGAAGACAAACATAATAAGAACTAAATCTGTATTTGTTTTTTCTTGGACATAGTTCTAATTCAGAGTTTATGCTCACTAAATGGTTTCTCTGTGACTAAGCATAGTGGCCTAACTGCATGTCATAGCTCCCTCTCCACCCTCTCTTTAATACATACACACACACACACACACATACACACACACTATGACTAACTATCTTGGCTTCTAGTTGAACTCAACAAAGTTTTAATTCTGTAGCTGGAAGCAAGCAGAGAAAACAAAGGAGTGGAGGAGNTAATGTAACATCTTGCACTCCTAGCCATAAGGAATATTGAGTCTCATGGTGGGGCTATGGGATGCAGGCCAAGAGCCGGTGGAGCCGTTTACACTGTGAGCTTAAACTCAGGTTATAAAGCCAAGAGGTTTATTGTTCTGGAACTCTGATTACTGGACATGTTGAGNCCATTGCATAGTCCTCTTGACAGGAGATCTTCCAATAAGTGGGTATCCATAGAGTATAAAGGAGAGGTCCATGATGCTAAATTGGCTCTCTTCTTGGAATTCCTAAGAAACATAGGAATTGGGAGTGTGACAACCATCTTGGAAAGTAATGGGTAGTATACAAAATCACAAGTTAAAGACTTGACCATAGCAGACAATGAGAGTAGAGTAGGGAAAAAGAGAAAGTTAATAGTATCTTGAGTTTTTATCATGTGTCAGCCTATATTGTATACTGGTATAGTCGGGCTTGCTTTTCCATTCAATAGCCCTCTGAGACAGACAGCATTATCCTTTTTTTTCCAGATAATTAAAGTAATATTAATAGGGCTAAGTAACTCAGCCAAATCAGGATTTGGCTATAATTCTGCTTGGCTCAGAGACTATATTTTCCATGATATCATATCATTGTTTATTATGAATGAGATTAATTTCATATTGTCAATTGTCATGTCATATGAGCTAGTTGTGTAAACTCAGTGTCCTGTGGGAGAGAGGCTTCACTCTTACAATTTTAGGATGATAATATGACTCATCATTCCCCTCTCACAGAATCCCTCAGGGAACAGTGAGGAAGGTGGGTAAGACACCTGTTTTCTCTAATGAAACTATCATAAACTTGATCTGGTATAGAACTTTTCTTCTGTGGCATACAAATTTGTGACTTTCTTTTGGAAGAAAGGATACACATACTCAAGTTTCTATTGAACTTTGATAATCTTATTATCATTTGGTCTAGGATATAGTGACTCACCCTGTTGTCTCTCAGATGACTGTCAAGAAAGGGTTCAGAGGCTTTCAACCAGTAATTTTGTTATTTCAATCTGCTCTTAGTAGTATTTCCAGCACTCTCTCTTCATTTGACTNAGCATATGTGGAAGTTGGAATGAGAATGTCCCACACAGGCTTGGATGTTTGAATACTTGGTCCCTAGTTGGTAGTTCTGTTTGGGGGAGGCTTAGTAAGGTCTTGCTGGAGGAAATATGTCACAGGGGGCATGCTTTAAGATTCCAGGCCTTGCCTTCTTGTTGGGGGGGGAGGAGGGGGGGTTGGGAAGGAGAGGCTAGGGAGGACAGGAGAAGGGAAGAGGGGGGTCTTTGATTGGTGTGTAAAATGAATGGAAAATTTTTCTAAAAAAATTCCAAACCATCTGCCATGCCCAGTTAACTCTCTCTGTTTTATGCCTGTGGTTCAAGATATGAGCTCCAGCCAGCAAGTCTGCCACTTGCTACTATGCTGTCCCTACCATTATGGACCCTAATCCTTGGGAACTATAGCCNCCCCNCAAAGAAACTCTTTCTTTTATAAGCTTTGGTCATAGTGCTTTATTGCAGCAATAGAAAGGTAATTAAGATAGCTTACTGCAAGCCCTTTCTACTTGCATTACACTAGTGATAGTAACGTGTTGATGCTTGCTCCCAACTAGATTATCTTAACACTTTTCCTTTATCAATTACAAATGATAACCAAATCCTTAAAATTCATCAAACTCCCACCAGGCAGGTTTCTAATCACAACACATATGTTATCATAATATTCTTATAAACATCTGATAAAATATACTCACATATGAGAACATGGAGACCCTGAGAAACTAAGTGATGCACACCTCATGACTCACTCAGGGATGTAGTTGTGTTTATGAATCCAGTCTAACTTCAGTTGTCCAGTTTGAAATGTCATGATCACTCTATGTCCTTTTAATCCAATCCTACTCTTGGATTAAAAAAAAAAAGACTCAATTAATTAATGTCCAAACACACATCATGGAAGCTGTAGGAGAAGGAAAAGTAAAATCATGTTTGGAAAATCCTCTCAGCTCATTCTTGTGTAGCAATGACTGTTATTGACCTGAAGGGTCAGAAGAGTGAGGTTTCCAGCACACAATAACGGTGATCAGCCCATCTAAAATGATCGAGGAAAGGCCTTGACTGAGTTGTAGGATCTGATCGAAGCTAACGCAGCTGACTGTAAGACAAGACTTTATAAAACCCTTCAGTGACAATTAANTCTGGGAAACTGCTGAACACCAAGGCCTGTTACATGCAAGAGAATGAGTTTATAGTCAATTTAAAAAGAAAGTAAGACAATATACTCTGTCCATACAGTAGCGTTTCACAAAGCAAATTCAGCANTATGTAGACTCTGTTACACTTCCATGTTTTGTTTCTACCTGTGGACCAGCCACCATTCTAGGTACTGNGTACATGATAGTAGTGAGAGAGTGAGTATTTTATATGGCCCTGATTGTCCTCTGATTCTCCAGGGAAATGACTTTAATTAGCAAGGACACAGATGTTTTGTCAGCTTGTAAAATTGAAGAATAATCCTCAGAAGTGAGAGTATGCTTGCTGTGCAAGTGTGAGAACCCGAGTTCGGATCTCCAACATCCATGTAAGAGCCAGGCTTGGTGGCAGATATCTGTATTCCCAGTGCTGGAGAGACAGAGACAGGTGGATTCTGGGAGCTCACTGGCTAGCTGGTGTAACTGAAACAGTGAACTTCAGGTTCACTGAGAAATCCTGTCTAAAAAATATGAGGTGGAGAGCGATAGCAAGGACCCAACATCAACCACTGGCCTCCATGTGCACACATACTGCCCCTCCCCATGTGTGTGTTGTACCCNGTTTTCGAGAAACCCCCAGAGACCACCAAGGGGCCAGTTTCCTATGCAAGCACATAAGGGTCCTTTTATTGTCAGGTTTGAACCTGGGCCACCACATAGCAGATGGAAGAAAATATGGTGGCGGCCACGATCCCAGGTGCAGAGAGTTTTTATAGGGAAAAATCACAAGCCNGGAATTACATGCTTGGGATTGGGTAGAGGGGATATGGAGTAAGGTGATTTTTTGAAACTGTTGATCCAGACTTTGGGCACGAACCCANGTTTGAAACCATTGGTTTAGACTTTTTGGCGGGGAATCACAACTTGCTGAACAGGATTATCTGGGCTGCTCAGCAGGATTATCTAGATATCTTCAAGGGCCATAAATCGCAGACATGATGTCTGCAGGAGTATCTGGATCTTGTTAAACTTTACTGCCCTGTAACTGTTCAAGTTACCAAGCACATTCCTGAGGTCCTTCCTGGAACTGAGGTACAGCAGGTGGTCTAAGGTGGTGGCCCTAAGATGGACTCTGTATTGCCTTCACAGTGTGCACATGTGTACACACACACACACACACACACACACACACATGAGGATGTATTGATGTGCTTTATGTGTGTGTGGAGAGGGTCCTGTAAATAAGATACTTTGAAGGTTACAATTGTATTGCCCTTTAGAACATGAACTGCTCTTGTACCTACTTTACAATCTTATTTCAGTATTCTTTTTCTTCCCCCAGACTGACCACATATAAATCTATATTTTGATTTTCCTTGAATCAGCTCTATCATCCTCATTAATAAGTGGCTTAAAAATTATTCCATGATCAGAATACATTTTAAGAACATTGCTTTCATGTGTGTCTGATGACTGGGAAGTTAAGCAGGAAGGAGATGAAGGGTTAGTGAGTAGGAGGAGCTTATGAGATCAAGTAGAGTGGTCTCAGGAGAGGCATTGGGACAATGTAGCATTCGAGCTCAGTGCTCAGAGGTGACCNATGTGGCCTGCAGGCACCCTGGGGAAGAATATTGGAAAGCAAGGGATGATGAGGACCCAAGGTGGTTCTGGGCCAGAAACTTTACTTTTTCCTTCCCTCCCTCCCCCCTCTTCTCCCTCCTTCCTTTNGCCCTTCCCTCTCTCTCCTCTTCTCCCTCCAATTACTCTCTCTGTTTTTTGTGGGGCTGGGGAGCCAACCCGGGACCTTGATGCGCATGCTCAGGTTTTGCATCAACTGTTTACAGTCCGGTTCTCTTTTTGCTTTTGCTTTTGAGACAGGGTGTCACTAAGTTGCCCAGGCTGTCCTTGAACTCACCTGTGGCTCAAGCATGCCTTAAGAGTTGCGATCGTCCTGCCTCAGTCTCCTGAGTAGCTGTGATTAAAGGCGTATGCGATCAGCCCAGAGGAGCCTGGCATTTTCAAAGTACAGTAACGAGTTCCAGGACATGGAGGAAGGCCCATAAGGCTGACAGAGTGACAGGAGAGGGTATGGGGCAGCTGAGCTCAGAGAAACAGGTCATGGAGCAGAGAGACCAAAGAGCCAGAGGCCCCGTGGGCTTTTGTAAGACCGTCTTTTCCTGAGGTTTTGATCTGAGGAGTGACATGATCTGAACTATCTTCAAAGACTCACTCCGTGATCTACAGGGAGGGTCCGGGTGGAGGCAGGGAGACCAACCAGGAGAGGTCACAATCCTCATGAGAGCAGATGCTGTCCCAGACCCAAACTTAAGAACTAGCCAGTCTGTGTTGCCTACTGAAGGCAAAACGTNTAGGTTGGCTGTCCGGGAAAGAGAGAGAAGCAAGCAGCCCGACTGGCGCTGTGGATCCAGTGGGGAGAAGAGCTGGTCAGCTGAGCAGGACTTCTGTAACCACTGAGGGCTCCCACCTGTTCCTCCTGGACAGAGTACAGAATTTCCCTAGGTCCTGTGGGGATTTTTCTGACCACTGATCCAGAAGAAGCAAACGTACATGATTCAAGCTAGCAAGGATTCGGGTCTCCCTTAATGAGCTGTTTGTAGGAGCACCCTTCTCATTACCCATTTCCCTGAGTTGTATTTCTTATAATATCATTTTTTTATTTGATTATCACTTTTATTTTAACTTTCATATCTGAAATTGCTTTTTCCAGGACTGGGGAGATGGCTCAATTGGTAAAGTGCCCAGCAAACAAACACGAACACATCTGTTCAGATACCCAGTAAGCAAACAAAAAGCAGGGTGAGGTGGCACACATCAGTAACTCCAGGGCTGGTGTGTGTGTGTTGTGGGGGGTGGGGGGATGGAGGGTGGTCGGAATAGGAGTTGGGGAAAGAGATGGCTCAGATCTCTGAAGCCCATGGACCAGCCAGTTTAGCTGAACTTGTGAGCTTGTCTTAAAAATTAAAGATGGAGAGTGACAAAGAGACACCCGGTATTGACTCCTGATCATGCATGGGCACAGACCTCTACCAACCAGCACATACACACACATACCACATTCCTCTCACATGCACACGTGCTGTCTCTTATACACATCTAGATGTGTATAAGAGACAGGCACACGTGATTTTCCCGTTGTGGTAAATACCTTTTGAGGTGTTTGGCAGGCCATAATTCTTACTTTTGGAGAGAGTCATTTCCCCAACCTTAAAGTCTGTTACATAATTCTTGATAGGTACCTTATGTAATCCTTAACAAATAAATAACCATTCACTAATTTATCANTTACTAAGCCTTCATTTTCTTAGGTAGGCTTTGGCTGTCGGTAAGATAAGTCTCACAAATATCCATAGTGAATGTCATTTAAATGACTGAAGCACACATGTGTATCNATGTGTGCCATATAATGTTCTTACTTGTTATGGTTTGGATGCAAAATATTCCCCACAGGTTCATGCGTTTNGACACTTGGTCCTCAGCTTTTGGTGTTGGTTTGAGATGTTCTGGAGCTTTGGTAGGTGGGACATAGCTGAAAGAAATGGGTCACTGGGAACCCAGCCTTGAGGATTATAGCTTCACTCTGCTTCTAGTCCAGTCTATACTTCCTGGTCCACCAATGACATAAGGAGTCCCCGTAGTGTGCTCTCAACACTGTGCATGCAGCTCTGCCTTCCTCACCATAATGGACCGAATCCTGTTGTGTGTGGGATGCCTTTCTGTATGCTGTGAATACGTGTGACTCCCACTGGATAACAAATAAAGCAGCATTGGCCTATGGCAGGGCAGGATAAGGTTACGTGGTACATTCAAACTGAAGAGGAGAGGAAGGGTGGAGTTGGGAGATGCGAGCCTGTCGCTGAAGGAACAAGATGTCAGCAGACTGGTAACACTAGGGCCACATGGCAACATAGAGATTTATAGAAATGGGTTAATTTAAGATGAAAGAACTAGCTAGCAAGAAGCTGAAGCCATAGGCCATACAGTTTGTAATTAATATAAGCCTCTGAGTGATTATTTTATAAGTGGCTGTGGGACTGTGGGTGGGAGAGATTCATCCAAACTGCTGGGCAAGGCAGGACCAGAGAAACTTCCAGCTACAGAGCCCTCTCAAACTGTGATTTGAAATAACTTCTTCTTCCCTTAAGCTGCTTCTCTCAAGCATTTTTGCCAGTGATAGAAACCGTATCTAGTCTGTATTTATACACATTGGCATCTTAAGGCTGTCAACATCTAAAGTATGGCTCCAGGAGTAGTCCTCAGCTGGGCTCCCCAGACACTCTGAGTTTTGTCAAGCTCTTACTCTACAATCAGAGAGAAAGATGAGCCCCAGGTACCCAGCAGCCTCTCCTGGGCTCTGACTCCCCAGGCATAAGGTGGCTATGTCCTCATCCCCTTTCTGGTACCCAAGGTATTTTAGTGGCAGCCACCAGTCAGTCCACCTTGCTGAGTTCCTGACTGCAACTGACAGAAACCCAGATAGAATTGACTTATGCACAAAATGAATTCACTGGGTAGCTGTGGTGGCTTGAATGAGAATGTCTCCCATAGGTTTGAATGTTTGAATACTTGTCCTCAGTTGATGGCGCTGTTGGAGGTGTGGCCTTGTTGGAGGAAGTATGTCACTGGGGGTGAACTTTGAGAATTAAAAGACTTGCCCATTTCTAGTTTTTTCTCTCTCTCTGTTTCATGCTTGTCATTCAAGATGTGAGCCCTCAGTTTCCTACTCTTGATGCTATGCCTTCACACCGCCATCGTGGATTCTAACCTCCTGGAATTCTAAAATAAACCCTTTGATCTCTAAGTTACCACGATGGTGGTGTTTTTATCACAGCAGTAGAAAAGTAACTGATACAGTAACAAACACAAGTGCAGGTCCAGGGCAGTCCAGCTTCAGGAATGGGTGGATCCAGGTGCTCATAGGACCATGCTAGGAGCCTGTGCTCTTCATTTCCTGACTCAGCTTGCTTTGCTCCTCAGGCGGGCTGACCCAGGAGTCCCTCCCTACCCATTGGCAGCTCCAGGTTAATTCTTATTGGCTCGTGACTGATGAAGGGGAACAAAGTCTACAAACTCCATCTCAAGATTTAGTTCGTGTCCCAAAGTTGCCCACATTATCAGAGATGATGTCCCATGTGGAATGTTGGGTTTGACTCTGGAGGGAGAGTGGGAAAATGGTAGAAAATTGGAAACTGCCAGAGGAAGGGAAATAGATGCTGAGCTGACCTAGCATCAGGGGAACCCCCTTTTAGATCTGAGCTACTTTTCTGCCCCCTCCCCCCTTGAACTCTGGTTAGTGGCCTTAGCACCCTCCACTGGGGCCAGAGTTCTACCTGCCCACTGAATTCCCAACTCAAGACAGAAATTGTCCTTTTAAAGTGAAACAATGCAGTTGTTTCTTGGAGAGTTTTAAGAAAAAACATCCTCTCCCACTCCCTGCTTGAATTTAATCTTTAATATTTCCATCAGACGTAATTTCTAGTGTTCTTTCATTTGCAAATAAGGGCTGATGTTGTTTTTGTCGCATGTATTATTTATCATTCAATTCATGGTGAGCCTCCCTCTCCTCCTGGATCAGCCTGTGGGTGTGTGTGCTTGAATTTAAATGAGGGTGTATCTGGATAGTCAAGAGAGTCCTTTAGGAAATCAGCACTGGAAAGAGGCTCAGAGGGCGGCAGTTGGTGGCCTTGTGCTGGTGGAGGAGGCAGGGAGCCTACTAAGCCTGCTTGCAGCAGTGGGGCCCACAAGGGAGCACAGAGCCCCTCTGGACTCTAAGATTACCAGGAAAATGGATCTAGATGCACAGAGANCATTTCACAGATGGACTACAGCCCCGTAAACTCTGTCCAGTTGAGTCCCTAGGTTTTATTCTGCCAATGACACCGAGTAGAGGATTAGCTGTGTCTCACACCCCTGTTCTTGTTTATAACTTAAAATTCTTCTCAAAAGAGAAAAATGCTAGGGTAAGGAGCCAAAGTACTATTCCTCCATCCCTTTCTGCTCTTAATTGGGTCTAGGTGTTCTGAGTTGGTTGAAATTATAGGTGCTGTTTGAAAACCCAAAGGAAAAACAACAACAATAACAACAGCAACAAAGCAATGCATCTCCACATGAAGCCAGTAATGGATAGAATAGTTCTCCCTACCAGAGGGCTTCTGTCCCCATAGCAACAGGAACACTCACAGATAGAAGCTGGGAGACAAATACCCTGGGGCCCTTTGGCTCACTCTGTGAACCCTGGGCTTGGTTTTGTCCATCTTGGCTCAGAGATTCTGTTGGCCGAGTCAGCCGCTAATGTCCCTGGCCTTTTGGAGTTGGCTTCATCTTGATAAGCCCCAGAGAGCAGATCTCCAGGGTTCTCTGTTTGTTTGATGGGATTTTAAGGAGATTTATTGAGANTGGATGCTTTTTCAAGGAATTGTTAAGTAGGAAATTTTTCTTTAGAATTCCTAAGACNTATNTATCTCTCCTCAAAGGTTTTCCTTTCTCCGTTCTCAAATACTAAATGCCATTAGTTAAACACANATCAGGGCAGCAGCCAANCTGGAGAGACAAGACTGAGACAGGGCTAAAGGCAGCACATGGCAAGAGATGTGCTCAGTGCCCCATCATGCAGCGACCACACCAGTCATCACGGTCTTATAAACATGAAGCAATGTCAGGCAACAATCTTNCCTTTTGCGACTCTTACTCAAGAAAATATTTCAACATCAAACATGTCCTTGGAGCATTGTGCATCATTCATGAGATTAGACAAGCTATCCCTGTAACTGCCACCACCTGGACTGCATTTGAGTCATGGCTCTGGGAATGTGGTTCCATTCCCTGCTTCCCCTTGTCTCTGTCTCGCTCTGGCTCACCTTCCTTCACCCGCAGTCTTTGCACGGCCTCTCTTCTGTGTCTCATTCATGATGGCATTGTTCATTCTTAGTGGGGGAGCATCTTCCCCTCAAAATTTCCCTTTGAAACATTCCACAACCGTGAAGCTAAACACACAGATGTNAGAACCGTTCACTGCCAGCTGGGCATGGAAGGCTCCATTCTCCTAATGGAAGCCCTCTCCAGCAATATGGCCCTGCTTACTGTTGAGGTCAGCCTGTACTCCACCCTGAGTCTGTACATACTGTGTAAAGCAGTGATTTCTCAGCCTGTGCCTTGCCCTGAGGGATTCCAGTTTACAATGATTCCATTCTGAGTGCAAATTCAGAAGCAAGATGACTCTGCATCTTGAGGGCCATATAAACGGCACCTTCAGTCTCTCATGAGGTGCTGAATGATAAATAACTTATTTCTAAAAGTAGNAAAGTCCCTAGGGTTGGAGAGATGGCTCAGAGGTTAAGAGCACTGGCTGCTCTTCCAGAGGTCCTGAGTTCAATTCTCAGCAACCACATGGTGGTTCACAACCATCTGTAATGAAATCTGGCGCCCTCTTCTGGTGTGTAGGCACACACGCAGGCAGAACGGTGCATGCATAATAATAATAATAAAAGTTCCCCTATAAATTTATTAAAGTAAATGGGGAGAACACGCGAGCAGATTAAAGCCATATGAGGAAAACCAGGGCCAAGAACTTACCAGACATACCATACTGAGGAAAGTGTGCAACTTCCTTACCTGGACCCATAACAGGAAGAGCACCTAATGCTGTGATGGTGACAGTTACAGCAACCTGTCATCTACAACCCCCTCCTCAAATCACCAGCTGTTCATTTATCCAGTGGGTCCGTGTGGACCTGCTGTCCATCTGTCCACTGGTTTGTCCATGCGGATCCTATCCTGACCTTCACCTCTACTGCCTCCTCATGTTCTTGAATCTTCAGTTTAACTCCGACCCTGCAGCCTGACTATAGAGCAGAAGCAGTGATGTTTGCACTGGATCCTTCTGCATCCATATCAGCTTCCCAATTTCAGCAGCTCGGAACTCTTTAAAATTCCTAGAACTCAACTGCAGCCTCTTTGACCCTTTGTAGCCATTCTTTAACCTACATTATGTGCATATATCCATACAGGGGAAGGGAAGGAAGAGGGAGAGAGGGTGAAGGGGAGAGGGAGAGGAGGAGAGGAAGAGAGAAGAGGAGGAAGAGGAGAAGGGAATTACTGTGTCATGTGTGATGCATCATCTGAGAGTTAATGATTAAGACTGAAATAGGAGAGCTGATGTTGGCCTTGGAAGGCTCTCAAGGAGAAGGCTACTTGGCAAATTATTGCATCTTGTGAATTGATATTTAATAAATTCTGACACTGTGGAAAGACACAAGTGTGTTCATTTGTGTTCCTGACATAGCCAGCTCCTAACATTTATTATCCTTTTTCTTCTAGGGAGAGAGTCCATTCATAACATCTCCTTTGCCTCAACCAACAGGACTTTTCTTGTCATAAGTCAGGGCCCAGCCTGCTGTGAATCCTAGAGCTTCCAACAAATGTCACTGACTGAACTCGATGGTTGTGGTGAAATGTGCAGTGATTACTGCTGCTCTCCTCAGATTTGTGGGGTGGGTCTCTTCTATGTGACCTTGGCAAGACANTGGTCCTTCTGTGCTTTCATTTTCTGCTTTTCCAAATAAGACAATAGTGTCCATATTGTAGGGTAGTTGTAAAAAATTAAATCTTTTCCTTATGCACTTGTGCTGGCTAGTTTTACTTCAACTTGGCACAAGCTAGAGTCATCTGAAAAGAGGAAATCTCAATTAAGAAAATGCTTCCAAAAGACAGGGCTGTAGGCAAGCCTGTAGGGAATTTTTTAAATTAGTGATTGGTATGGCAGTGCCCAGCCTGTTGTGGGTGGTCTGGTGGTCCTGGGTGCTGCTATAAGAAATCCAGTAAGCACCATTTCTTCATGACCTCCACATCAGCTCCTGCCACCAGGTCCCTGCTCTGTTTGAGTTTCTGTCACGATTTCCTTCAATAACGAACAGTNACGTGGGAAGTGTAAGCAAAATAAACTATTTCTTCCCCAAGTTGCTTTTGCTTGCTGTGTTTTATCGCAGCAATAGTAACCCTAACTAAGATAGTACTTAAGTTGACATAAGTGCTTAGAACAGTGGCTGGTCCTGGGTCAGTGACTGTTCATATTTTCTTCAGGATAAGTCACTCTGCATGGGCTGCCTTCCAAGGNCCTTCCATGTTGGTGTAATCAGCATACCAACATGGCAGACTCTGGGTGCTCTTTCCTGGATTTCTTCAGCTCTGGTTTGCCAGATCTCAGTTTATGAATGCCATGCATTGTTGTGGAAATTCTAACTGTGTAAAGGTGTTACATTTGTTTGTGCTGTGGAATATTACTTTAACCATGTAAAGGTATGTTACATTTGTTTCTGCTGCCTTTGTTAACTGTGTAAAGATGTGTTACATTTGTTTGTACCTCATTATGTAAAGATGTGTTNCATTTGTTTCATTTTGCCTGCCTAAGGCACCTGATTGGTCTAATAAAAAGCTGAACAGCCAATAGCNAGGCAGGAGAGGAATATGTGGGGCTGGCAGACAGAATAAGTAGGAGGACAAATCTAGGCCCAAGAGAGAAGAAGAAGGAGAGAATGAGGGAGACTTCTGTGGCCAGCGAGGTAGCCACCAGCCAGCAGACACAGAGTAGGATGTACAGAAAGAAAGACAAAAAGCCCTGAGGCAAAAGGTAGGTAAAGAGAAACAGGTTAATTNAAGTTAAAAGAGCTAGCCAGAAATGAGCCTAAGNTAGGCTGAGCTTTCAAAACTAATAATAACCCTCCAAGTCATGATTTGGGAGTCAGTTGGTGGCCCAAACAAAAAAGACTGCTGCAATGTACACTTTGGAGGGGTGAAGCCTTGGCACCATGTTAAACTCAGTTTATTAAAAACATCATCATTCTGTGTTTTTTAAAAATAACCTCTTCTGGTGTGGTAGNTTGAATAAGAATGGCCCCCATAGGTTCATATATTTGACTGCTTAGGTCATTACGGAGTGGTGTTACTTGACAGGGATTAGGGGGTATGGCCTTGTGGGAGGAAGTGTGTCACTNGGGGTGGGCTTTGGGGNTTCAAATGCTCANGCCAGGCCCAGTGTCTCTCTCTCTCTCCTGCTGCNTGCAGATCCAGATGTAGAACTCTCAGCTACATCTCCAGCACCATGTCTGCCTGCGTGCTACCATGCTTCCTAACACGACNACAATGGACTAAACCTCTGAACTGTAAGCCAGCCCCCATTAAATGTTTTCCTTTATAAGTATTTTCATGGTCATTGTGTCTCTTCACAGCAATAGAACACTGACTGAGACAGCTGAGGAAATTAAAATGATCTTTTGCTTGTCTTTTTCCCCTCTCCTCTATTTTCAGCTCTGGGGAATTGGACCCAGGACTTCATGCACACAAAGCAAGTACTCTACCAACTGAGCTCCAGTTNCATTGCCTCTCTCTTTACATGCTGTTTCCTGTGAGTGATAAAGTGCAGCCTCCTTTAGTGTCCTCAGTGACCTGCCTTGCTCAGAAACAAATGTGTCTATGCTTACCTAGTTTATTTTCTGACAGGGAGCAACTCTTTACCCTATGCTCTCTCTACTGTGTTCTTTCTGAACTTACAAGTGAAATATTTTATTTTCTCTAATGGAGAAGTTTTTTATAAATGTGATTTTAAATATGCTTAAAAATATTTTTACTATTTTTATGTGTATTCATGTGTGTGTTTGTGTGTTCATTTGTCTTTATGTGATCCACACACCTGCCAACCCCTTGGAGCAGGAGTTACAAGCAGTTGTGAGCAGCCCTATGTGGGTACTGAGAATTCAACTCACAGTCCTCTGCAAGAACAGCACACACTCTTAAGTGATGAGTCATCTCCTCAGCCCCTTTAAGGGAGAATTTTGTTGNCACTGGCAATTGCAGATGTAGGGCAATAAATCAGGCTCATATCCAGNCATCCAGCCTCTCCCAGGGCCTTGGGTCTAGTTCTCTTTCTGAACTGCAGGTTCCTCATCCAGGTGTGGTGGTTAGGCACTCATCTGCAGTTCCCAAGGCAAAGACTGGTTACCATGTGATCTCACTGAGTCTCATTCAGCGGACTATAAAATGAGGCTGGCAGAAGCCACTGCTGCACAGGACTCTTCTGAAGATTAAATGTCACTGCACATGTGTGTAGCACATGGGTCAGTACTTGTTACCTGGCAAGCACTCAGTTTGTGATAGCCGGGGCTANACCTCCAGCCTTGATTGAAAATGGTCCTGGTGACCTCTTAAGTGCTGCCCTTTTGAGAAGGTAAGTGAGTTAACTCTTTCTTCCCAAAACCTAAGCAAGAGCCTTGTGGTTTTCTTTAGCAGACTTCTTGCAAGCTGTTGCTAATTCAGTATGCCTCTTTCCATTAGTGTTGAAGGAATGCCTCACTATTTTTCAAACCTGAAATTAAAACCAGAGACTGCAGTCATTGCCCTGANTTATACTAGGCATAAATAAACTTCCCTGGGAGAGTTGGAAACTTGCCTAGTTTGAAGATAATTAGCTCTACATCTCTAGAGGCAGTATATAAACATACTTTGGCTCTCACCAACTCAGAACCCTGTCTCTTATACACATCTAGATGTGTATAAGAGACAGCCTCCAGCCTTGATTGAAAATGGTCCTGGTGACCTCTTAAGTGCCTGTCTCTTATACACATCTAGATGTGTATAAGAGACAGGTATTGAGGTATGTTAACTTTCGTCATGAAGGAGGGGTTCACTTCCAAGGACAAGTTTTTTATTTTTGTTTGTTGAGGTTTGTTGTACTCATGAGATAGACTTTGGACAAAAGAGCCAAGGANAAAAACCCTACCTCCATTTCTCTCTGCTGGCTCCTAGAATTGTTGTTATTATTATTATTGTTGTTGTTGTTTTTCAAGACAGGGTTTCTGTGTGTAGCTCTGGTTGTCCCAGAACTCCCTTTGTAGGCCAGGCCGGCCTTGAACTCACAGAGATCNACTCCTCCTGAGTGCTGGCATTAAGGGTGGGTGCTACCACCAGGGGTGGCTCCTAGAATTCCAGCAAGATCAGCTACAGCTATTGGAGCANGAAAAGGAATTCTGCCCAGTAGTATTTGTCTGGACAATACACCTTGAAAAGCTCTGGGAAGTTCAGAAAATGACTTAGTGTCTGCATGGTGATATGCATCTTTAGTGTGAGTGACTCCATTTTTACTTTCAACCTGGTCTTGTGGAGCCCAGTACAGAGCATACTCTAAAACAGTNGACACCTGAGGTTTTTATTTAACAACATTTAGGCTATTTCCATGTCTTGTCTGTTGTGAACAATATGGCAATTGACATGGACGTGATATTTCTTTGTGATCTTTGGATATACCCATAAGTGGAATTAGTGGATCAACTGTTACTTCTGTTTTTAATTGTTTGAGGGGCTTACATATTGGACGTCTTGGTCTGGTCCCACTCTGAGGCTGCTCCAGACTTGACAGCATTACCTACCACCCAAGTACTGAGGATGTGCAGATTCATGCATCTGTCTCCATCACTTCTCTGAAGTCCAGACTCATCAAGGGCATGGCTAAGACAACATTTCTGCCTGGTACCTGCAGTAGGCTGAGAAACAGCATTCTGAAAACATTCCCAGTCAGCCTCGTTACTTGTGTGGACCTTAAACAGCAATGATATTGCGTATGTGCTGTGTTAGGGGTCTTGAGGTAGAAATAATCTTGTTTTGTCTAAATGGATCGTAGAAGCAATCACATGTATCCTTATAAGGGGAGAGGACAGGAGATGGGACACNTAGAAGAAATGGCAATGTGACTGTGGAGAGGGGCAGAAGTTGAAGTGATCTAGTCCCAAGTCTGGGGATGTGAGTAACCACAAGATGCTAGAGACAGCAAAGAATGGATTTGTAACAAGCTTTTTCTTTTGGGCCACCAACCAGTGCCCAAGTTTTTTATTTTTGTTTGTTGAGATTTGTTGTACTCATGAGATAGACTTTGGACAAAAGAGCCAAGGAGAAAAACATGGAAACTTATTATCAGTTTTGAATTCTCAGCCTTATCTTAGCTCTTATTTTAATCTGTTTCTCTTTATCTACGTTTTGCCTTGGGACTTTTTACCTTTCTTATCTTCTGTGTATCTTACTTTCACTGCTTCTCGTGTCTGATTGGNTGGCTGCTCTGGCTTCTGGTCCCAGGCATGTCCCTCTCTTTCTCTCTTGTTCTCTTCTTTCTTTTTTTCTAAGCCTAGATT
>LZPO01017425.1:184684-197593 GCA_001675575.1 Neotoma lepida
TGGAACTGTTTGGGAAGGATTAGGAGGTGTGGTCTGTGTCACTGAGGGTGGGCTTTGGGGTTTCAAAAGCCTNCTGCCATNCCCAGTGTGCTCTCTGCCTCCCACTGCAGTTTTGAGATGTGAGCTCTCCACTGTTCCTGTCATCATGGCTGCACTGTGCTATCGTGGGCTCTAACTAACCCTCCGTGACTGTCAGCCCAAGGAAACGCTTTAGTTTATGACTTGCCTTGGCCATGGTGTTTTATCACAGCAAGAGAAAAGTAACTAAGACACCTGAGCTACATAATGAAACNCTGTNTCCAAACAAAAACAAAAACAAAAAACAAAAACAAAGCAGCAACAACAACAAAACCCCAAAACAAATAAACAAAAAAACACTGATCACTGGTGGCCTATAGCTAAGAGGGGATACTGTTGGTTAAGCAAAAAAGAAGTTGAAATTTGGCTGGCCATGACTCCATATTTATCTACCCTGACTGTATTCACCATAGAAGATAATGAATGGTAGAGGTAGAACTTGAACCTGGCTTTGCCCTGGGCAGCACACTGAGCTNGGTCCTAACCATGCTCAGAGTAGAGTAGGGTGGGTGTTTAATCTTTGGCTAGAATAGTTGTNTGATTATGTGATGCCCAAAAGATTCTCCGCCTTCCCTTTCCTACCTCCATGAAAGAGTGTAGAGTAGAATGGAACAGATGCTTCGCTGTTTTTATAATGAAATTTAAACTGTTCAGTTGTATTTCTGACGGCTTGAAGGTTTTCCTTTGGGAATTTAGGATTTACATTTGGGTATTATGGGGTAAATTATTGAGGGGTAAGCATGAACTCCNTCATCCTAGATGAACTGGAAACTTACAGCTTATTTTTGAATTTTATATAATCAATAAATGATAAGCTGAGCCTTCCTGTTGTGCCTAAAATGTGCTGGTCACAGGAGTAACTTGTACTTGTTTCCGATGTGTGGCAGGATTCTGGAAGCTCAGTCTTGCAGCACATGGGAGATTACAGCAGGGCAGGACAGACACAGGCCTGCAACCTGGAGCAAGCCTTGGAAGTCCAAGAGCAAATACACACATGGACAGTGGTGACAAAGAACCAACCTTCAAANGTTTTGTTCTGTTCTCCCCTGAACCCCGTCATCAAGGCCAGAGGAGGACATCAGGTAGCCTTCAGAATTACTTTCTGCTGTATTCCTTAGAGACAAGATCTGTCACTGACCCTGGAGCTAGGCTGGCAGCCAGAAAGCCCCAGTGATCCTCCTTTATCTGCCCCCTCATAGCACGGAGGTTGCAGGCATGTGTGGTCACACACAGCTTTTTACAGGCGTTCTGAGGATTTCAACTCAGATCTTCACACTTGCACAACAAATGATGTTCCTGACTGAGCTATCTTCCCAACCCAGAACCAACTTTTGTTATGGCTACGATTGAAAATGAGCCACAGGACACTGAATTGTTTATACAGGAGCACAAGGAGCCTGCCTCTACTCAAAGGTGTATCTGCCTTTATATCAGGTACCAGCTGTAGGAAGCAGCTTCCTTTGTCTCACTCGTCCCTCCCATCTTTTTACTAGAAGTACAGGTAGCTTGGGGTGCTTGTGCAGAAAATGCACCCAGGACTGCTTTCACTGCTGGAAGATGGAGAGAGTGAGAAGCCACCTCTCAGCCCAGAGACAGGAAAGAGTTACACCATGGGAGATGCTGCCAACCTCTAGCCTCAGAATTCAGACCCTGTCTTCACACTGGTTTCCACTGGTGCCTGAACGACAAGGAGGTAGAATCATTTCTCAGAACCCAATACATGCTGTTTAAAGTTAGAAGTGCTTAGAGACTTCTACGTGAGCTGTGTGCCAATGCACACATAGTTCTTTCTGGGGTATCATTTGATTCAGTCTTTTCCCAACAAACACTTCATTTAAGAACCCTCCAAGGTACTGCTCTAGGTAACCAGATGGAAGTGAACCCTACCTAATAATTCAAATCCAGTTGTCAGAGTGGGAAAACTACAGTCCTTCCAGAATGGAGCTTAGGCCAGGTTTATTTCAGTCCAAGTCTGTAAGGCAATGCACCCTCACTGCAAGCTTCTGCTGTCTCTGTGTACCTAGCACAATATCTTGCACGAGGTCATCATTAACTAAATATATTTTTAATTAAACTGAATTTCCTAGCTTTGTCAACAAACCNGTTGCCCNATAGGGCTCCCCAGATCTCTGAGTTTCAACTGCCTAACCGCATCCTGTTGTGCTCAGCCGCTCACAGCCAAGGACTTGCAAAAACAGTCGATTGTACTGAAGCCTANAGTGATAAATGATTTACCCATGATAATGTTCTATAGTTGCCTCCTGAGTGTGAGAGTTATATTGTCCCCGTTGTTTGGAAGTTAGATGGGAGGTGAGGTCTCTTTCAAGACTGTAGAAGGGAACAGATCCCCTAAGTGGCATTGGTCAAAAAAGTATCAAATTCAAAATGGCCTCGAATGGGGATAGTGCTTAGGTGGTACAGTACTTGTCTAACATGTATGAAGCCNTGGGTTTGACCCCCTAGCACCAAGTAAAACCAGGTTACTATCATCTACCTCAAATCCCACTATAGGAAGTAGAGGCCTAAGGATCCTGAGTTAAAGGTTATCTTCAACTATATAGGGAGTTCAAGATCAGCCCAAGNGATATGAGACCCTGCCTCAAAATAAACAAAAAAGTGTGATAATTAGTTCTATTGTTGTCAGCTTGACACAATCTAGAATCACCTGAGAAGAGACTGAGTGAGGGATTGTCTGTGTCATATTGGCCTGTGAGCATGTCTTGGAGATTATCATGATTACATTAATTGAGGTGAGAAGACTTGCCCACTGAAGGTGTCACCATTCCCTATGCAGGGGATCCTGAACTGTCTGNGTGGAGAAAGGGAGCTGATCACAAGCATGCATGCATGAGTCCATCCCTCTCAGCTCTTGACTGTAAGTTCCCNCTGCCTTGAGTTCCCCATAGTGATGAACCTGCAGCCTGGAATGGTGGGCTGCAGTAAATCATTTTCCCTTAAGTCNCTTTTGTTGCGGTATCTCATCACTTCAATAGGAAATGAAATGAAGACACAGACNAACAGAACTAAAACTCACATATGTGAAAGTGAATAAGCACAGTCCCAGGTCAAGGGGAGGCCAAAGGATTGCTCCTCCTCTGGTGGGGACTTTGAGAGGTGGTGGGTACTCGCGGCCCTCCAAGAGGCACCGCCTAGCTTGGCTTGCCTTTGCTTCTCCTTCCCTCTTTTTTCTCAGTTGTCCCCCAGTCCACCCAGCCTTCCAGACCCGCTTTAGAAAGTGTGGGCTTGTGAGGTTAATGACATCANCCTAAGTACCCGAGTCAGTGAAAGCTGCAGAGTAATGGTTTTGGATTTGAACTCCGTGAGTTTCCTCTGGCAGATCCTTCCTTTATTTTAGCCAAATAAAATACAAAAATAGTGATACATGAGGAAGTGTGGAGTCNAGAGGAGCAGAAGGCTTATACCCATGTTAAATGATAGTGTAGGCAAACGGCACAAACTGTGGTCCTTGAAAGGCCTGGCTTTCTGCTTAAGTCTCATGCAATGGGCAGGGGAAGGAATGTCTTCAGAAATGCCCTGATGGGGCTGAGAAATGGTTCAGCAGTTAAGAACACCCAATGCTCCTGTAGAGGACCTGGCATGAGCTCCTAGCATGGCAGCTCACAACCGTGTTAACTCCAGCTCCAGGAGATCTGACACCCTCTTCTGGCCTCTCTGGGCACTGTACCCACATGGTGTACTTACATACATACACAGGNAAAACACTCACATACATAAAATAAAAATAAATAAATTCTTGATCTTCTTAACTGCTCTGAGGTCAAGAGCAGTGTGGGTGGACCAGTTTAATGGGGAGGAGATTGAAGGGATGGATGTGAGCAGTATTCTACCTCCTGTGTGAGGCTTGCATCATTCAGCACACTCNTTTTAGATAACAGCCCCCTTTGGTACTTGTACTTGCTCATTAAGATGACACCAACTTTTCCAGTAAGTTCTTCCTTCCCAGGTGACTGAGGCTGGACACATATAAGCGAAGGAGTGGTTGCTATAGACTGGTCTAAGGGTCACAGACAGACACATCGTGGTTTGGGTACAGCTAGAAACAAGAGAAGTAAGAGAAATACAGACTTCTGTCTGCAATACTTCTGGAGGGATTGCTTCTACTGAAGACTTCGGTAGCTTTCTCCATGGACCAGCAAGCCCTTCTGTTGTAGGTTTTTACTGTTTAAGAACCAGAAACCTGCTCATTTACTTCCTATACAGANGTCCTATGAGTTCTATGTCCTGAACATTGTTCAAGTAAACAAAACATGTTAGAAGGAATTTTAGGGCTTAAGGTTCAATATGGGTCCAGGGTCACAGTCCTGTGGGTGCAGCTGCTCCAGGGGCTGTTATCCCAGTTTGCAGCATTTTCGGGTGATAGAAGAACCATCACAGTGACACTGCCTCACCATCTCTCTGCTATCTAGAAATCAGGACAGTGGCCCAGGTACTGTTCTCTGCTGACTCCCACTACAGAGTGGTCCAACAGACCGGAGGAGTCCAAAGTCCTGAAAAGCATAGACTTCTACTCATCTGTCATCTCAGAACAACTCCACAGAGATGCAAATATGACATCAGTGTCTTGGTGCAGTGTGACAACTAGAACCCGTGACTTAGACTGTACTCGGTCTGGAGCAGTTTGCTCATTTTAAATCAAGCAGGAGCTTAACAAATCGTGTTTGCACACTGTGCTCTGAGACTTTAATTAGAGGCTTTCATGTTAATCTCCTTCTTCCTCAGGCATTTTGTGATATGGCCTCACCCTGCCGAGTCAATCTTACTTTCCACTCAGGCACAACTTGCTTGCCCTGGGCATCTCTCTGGGTGGATGCGACTTGCAGGATTTACTGGCAGCTGAGCCTAGCCACCTGCCACGTCACCTTTCTTCCTCCCTCTGCCTGTTTTTGTAACATTTGAAGAGCTGCTTTGCCATAAATGTTTGGTCTCTTAATGAGCTTGTGAGGTCAACATCTTCAAGCAGCCAGGAAAACAATGGTAAGGAGTGTTTTGAGCCTCTTGGTGCAACAGAAAAAAAAAATGGGCATTTGGAAAAAAACAGGAATCTAGGACAATTTCTGCTTTGCATTGGAACCAAAGCTGATGTCAAAGGCTTCCAGAAATCTGGAACCATGTTGCTGGCTGCAAGTTTTTAGTGAAAGCATGAACAAGCATGTGTCCTTTTTCTTGAGGCCAGTTCCTAACACCCTGGACACTGTCCTTGGCACTGTCATCTGAGCTCCGTGGCCTCCACGCTGCCCTCCCCTGTCCTTTCAGTTGGCATGTCCTTCCCTCTAGACTGAAGTAACCCTTGTTCCCCTCCTTCCTCTTCTTTGCCCCAGTGTGTTTGATCTTCTCCTTTCTTTTTGGTTCCCAGAATTCATTGTCATCCTTTGCCTTTTTCTNGGAGGCGGTCTGAATGTTACCAACATCNAAATGATCTTCTGCAGGATTTAGTAAGTGACTTTCTAATTCAGAGCTGGGCTGGACAAACGCAGGACAGGCCATAATGCAATCTCAGCAGCAATGGGTGTGCCATCCTCATGTTGATGTTCACATGCATGGATGTTTNGGACTTTGCACCAACTAATAAGTACTTCTTGCCCCTCTCTTTTCTCTCCCTTTTCCGTAATCTCTTTTCTTTCATCTGCAAAATGGAAAGAAGGTAGTCTGCCTCACAAATTAGATAATTTACCCCAACATGTTTTAATAACTCTAAAATCCCACATAGGCATTCTTAGTGTTATTTCTGCCACCCGACATCATGCCCAGCATGTTATGTCTGGTGCTTGGTAATTTTTGTGTTAGGAGAATGAANGAATGACACAAGAAAGCATTATGTTTGCATGCATTAGGAACAGACTGGAAAGATGGATGCANAATGCTGACAACCAGAGACAGTAAAACCCTACTTCTCAACATGCCCTTTTTTGGTCATGGTAATTTTCAAATAATACTTATTTATTTATTTTGTATGAGTGTTTGCTGGCACATACATGTGTCTACCACATGAGTGCAATGCCTGAGGAGGCCAGAAGAGGGTATGGACGCTAGGCATTGAGCCCATGTCCTCTGCAAGAGCAGCAAGTGCTCTTAGCCACAGAGCCATCTCTCCAGCCCTAGGTATGGCAATTATCTGGACCATAGCTGATCATCACTGTCCCTAGAAGAGCCAGGAAGAAAATGTCCCTTAATGTTTACCTAAGCTCCATTTGCTTCACTGACACCCTCTGACCACATACATGTCTATGTTGCCTGATGACATTTCTAAAGCAAGTCTGACCTGCTTGCTTGGGCTGCACACAAGTGTGGGCTGTTTNCGAAAGCCTTCTTCCTGGACACTGTGTAAATGCACACAAGACTACTCACACGGAAATCCAACCCGGCAGGAGGACCCTCTCTACTGAGGGCCCTGGGTTAGGTTCCCTGAAACCTGGCAGTTCGGGTTAGCAAACATATATTTAATGTGCATTTTTGAAATGGCAGAGAGGAAAATTTGTTTTGAAAGGAGGGAAGGAAAACAAAGCCTTTCTNCNGTAGGTCTGCGGCTGACAAGCTGCAGCTGAAGGCTTGGCTTGGACTCTGTTTTCATTTCCAGTGGGTATGCTTTTGAGTTGGCACCCACATTCGATGTGCGAATGGCGTGGGAGTTGAGAAAGTTGCATTGCTACTTCTCTTAAAATTAACAGTGGAATCCTTATGAGAGCAGTGTAGGCTCTGGAATGTGCCACGCACCCTTCTCTGACTGCATAATTAGGGAGTTCTCCATAATAAAATAGTCTTCATTCTTGCCAAAATTGATGCCCCTCCCCCACCCCCTCTTCCAGGAGGCGGCAGATTGACAGTTGCTTTGCTGGCTTCCCAAGTCTTAGAATTCACTCCCAACCTAGTAAATGCCCTGGTAGTGGGGTTTTTCAGGGAAGCCTGAAATTGCAATTCTCTGCTCTGAAGCCAGTCACCTTTACCTTCCTGACTCTTCTGAGTCCACAGTGAACAAGACTCAACTCTATACTGTGTACATGAGTACTCCCTGGGTTCTAGGCGCTGGCTGCTCCCTTTGTAGGAAGACTGTGGGGCTGTAGCCTTTCACCTGCAAAATTCCACTCAATGGTTCTCATTAAGAATGCAGACTCAAAGGCCCCGACTCAGCTTTACGGAATTGGAACTGCTTTAAAAACAAACNAACAAAAAAGGTCCCTGAAGTTGAACCCAGGGCCTTGCTCCAGCTAAACAAATGCCCCATCACTGAGTCCAGCCCTGGCCCCAGAATCTACATTTTATGATGTTCTCAGAAGACAGTCCGGGTCTCGGCATTTAGTATCAACCAAGTATTCATAGCCATACACTACGGAATATCTACCATGTTCTGCTTATCGAAATCAGAATCCGAAAAAGGAGCTGTTTCTGGGTTCCTAAGGAAAAACTTCTCCCAAGCTTGTAAGATCCAGGGCAGTAACTTGGTCTAGGAATGGGGTAATGTGGGGACATGTGATGATTCTGTGGCCCTTGCAAATACAGAGGCTGTAGTGAAGGCTAGCCCTGCTGTGTTTATCTGGCACTGGGAAGTCAGTGCTGACAGAAGAGGAGGTTAAAACTCTCATTTGGGGTTTTGATAAAAAGTCATAGATGGGGCAGATAAGTGAGTGGGCATGAAAGTAGATATATGTCCTGTGGAGGCTTTTCCAGTGGTGACATCAACTCTCTTTAAATTGTCTGTCAACTAGACATACATCACTCTATAATGGCTCTGAAACCGTCCCTCGGGGACCCATTTCAAGTATTTCTTTCATGTTCCTTAAAGTCATGCTTAAGTGCTTCTCCTCCCATCATCCAACATCCCTCCCATCATCCAACATCCCTCCCATCATCCAACATCCCTCCCATCATCCAACATCCCTCCCATCATCCAACATCCCTCCCATCATCTAACATCCCTCCCATCATCTAACATCCCTCCCATCATCCAACATCCCTCCCATCATCCAACATCCCTCCAATGCTGGGTACTGTCCCTTTAGACAAGGTTTCCCATTCATTTCTTCCCCTTTCTCTCCTGTGCCATCCCTGTAGTCTAAGATACTCTAGCAACTGACTATAACAGTTACATGACTTTCTTGCTTCCAAAACTTTCCCCCAAGCATGTCTTAACCATAAAGACTTATTTTTTATTATGCGTTAAGTATGTGCACACAAAGGCAGGTACCCACAGAGGATCTGGCTTGGAGCTAGAGTTACAGAAGCTTTGTGAGCCACCTGATATAGTGGCTGGGAATTGAACCTGGGTCCCCTTGAGGAATAGTTCGTGCTCTGAACAGCTGAGCCATCTATCCATCCCCCAATCATATTATAAAAATGCCTCTAGCTGCATAGCTTCCTAAGATCATGTATATTAGGCTATGTCTCTCCTTCAGAACACAACATTCTGCCCAAATGTCTTTCTTTGGTCTTCAAAGCTCTTACCACTTGACATCCTATCACCTGAAAAAAAACCTGCCATTTATCGATGGTCTAGCATTAGCCCCTTTACCCAAGATATTTGTCAATTTTTCTTCCACAATAGCCTCCCTTGTTGAATCACTTTATATTTAAGTCTTTACAGGCTGAAGATTTCCTCAATTTTATTTGGAACAATAAGATTACATCTTGGGGCCACACATATTAGACTGAACTCATTGCTGATCTGGAGTACTCACTGGGATTAGCTCTTAAAAATGTAGGAAATGATATTTAATGTGGTTGTTACTTCAGACCCTGTGATCCCACTTCCAAAATTCCAAGAGTAGTTTTTGTAAAGATTACTGGAAAAATACAGTAAGAGGGTGCTTTGTAGAAATCATGAATATGCAAGTTTTAGGAAGAAGGAAACAAATCCCTATGACTNATAAACTTCAGCTGGGATAAAACATTTAATAACTGATTTACACATGGATTGAAGTAATACCTTATTGAAAGGTTTTTGCACCCCGATAAACCTCTCCACCGACGCAGCAATCCAAATCAGACTGAATTGGAAAAAGCCCCGGTTTAATGGGTAAAGAGTTCCCGGGTGATTCTCCAGCCCCCTGAGAGGAGATAGATGAGAGACAGGAAAATCACATGTCTGTTTTCTGGGATGCAGCTTAAATACCCTGTGGGAGTGGTCTTGAGCATCTCTGGGGGAGGAGCTGTGTTTGGTAGGCTTTGAAGGGGCGGGTTTGGGGAAAGAGGTGGGGGAGGGGAGTTGAGGTGGACCTTCCACCAGAACATTCCAGACTCTTTAGGTATATGGATGCCAAGGTGCCAGAGGCTGAGGTGGAGCTTCCACCAGAACACTTATGTCTAAACCGTAGCTGGCCATAGGGATGATGTACGTTCTCTGTAGACAAATTGTGGCTGTAAGTACTAGTGACAGTGCACACAGAGTTGCAGCAACTGCTCATAAAAAAAATGTGAGAATGAAGACAAGCAGANTTTGCAAGTTGTATTAGATGCAGCTGTTCATAGCCTGTGTACAAGATGGAGGGAGATGTGCGGCTTAGATGCCCTCAAGGAACAGCTTGCTCCTGAGGTACTGGTAGACCACTTTTGCTCAGGTAAAGAGAGCACTCTAGCCTAATGTCTCCTGCTTGAGGCAGCTCAGTCTATGAAGGAGTGAGGTAAAACTATGAAGGCCTGGCCACTGTAGCTTCTCTCTTGTAGAACGCACTGTTCCAGAGTGTGGAGTCAGTCGGATCNTTGCCAGGTTGGACTCTCTGGTTAATATGTTTATTGTCCCTTTCTGCTTCCTTCCCCTTCNCTTCACAGCTGCTGAGCTCTGGAAAGCATTTTGGTCCTCAACCTACACCTCAGTGTCTGAACTCACCCTTTGATAACATGGGTAGCACATTAGTAGCTGCTATAAGATGCTAGGACCCTGGGAGAGAGCTGAGTGCTTTCCTTATAAGCACAGGGCCCGAGTCCAAACCCCACAGCCCATGTAAAAAAGTAGGTGTGGGATGCATGCTTGTGTTGTTTGATATTTTGATTGTGTTCTGATGAATAAAGCTTGCTTGGAGTCAGAGGGCAGAGCTAGCCACTAGCTGACCATAGAGGTTTGGAGGACTGTAGACAGAGAGGAGACAGGAAGTAGTAAGGAGGGCTGAGAGAGGATCTCCGCCCTTTTGGATGGAGGAATGGTAGAGGTAGGAAGTGACTGGTGGCTGCTCCCTGCTTCTCTGATCTTTCAGAGATCTTTCAGAGATATCTTACCCTGATATCTGATTCCTGATTTTTTATTGATAAAGATTAATTAGATTAACACTTCATGCTTGTGGTTTGTGACCCTAGAGCTGATGAGGCTGAAACACACAGATCCCTAGACCTCACTGGTGAGCCAATCTAGCCTCCTTGGTGAGTTCCAGGTTANTGAGAGACACTGTCTCAAGAGAAAAAAAAAAAGTGGATAGAGCTTGAGGAATAGCACTCAAGGCTGTTCTCTGGTCTCCACACACACACATACACATGTTCACATGCATCTCCACATACATGTGTATCAACACATAACACATACACACAAAGGAAGAAGAGNGTGACTAGCTGCTCATCTAAATCCTTACAACGTCACACATTTGAACTAACTACTAAAGTTTTCTTGAAAGTTGATTTCTCTGGGAAAGTTGAGTTTCACCGGAAACCGGTTATTTCTAGTTTACATACACTCCATGTTCCCTTCACTCTGCTACTCAGCCTGGGCCTCTCATTTCCCTCCCACCCCATGCCCTTCTCTCTACACTGAGTCACTGCATCCTGCTCATAAGCCTGGCTCACACCATCCCTGTTACACTTAGTGCTCTTTCCTCTGATGGCTTGCACACCCAATCCTCACCATTCTTCAAAGTCTTTGAGAAAGCTGCAGTGTCTTTTTGGAAGACTTTTCTAATGTGTGTAGTACTATCTTTTATTCCTAAAGTTATTTAAGTAAAAATATTAGTGTGTGTGTGTATGTGTGTGTGTGCATGTGTGTGCATGCAGGCCTGAGGTTGACCTGGGATGTCTTCTTCAGTCTCTCTTCAACTTAGTTTTTTTTTTCTTCAGAACCAGTAAGAGTTTAATGAGGTGTCTAGACATAAGATAAGCATCTCCAGGTCAACAATTTTTCTAGAAATCTATCTAACAAGAAACTGAGCCCTTCCACTATATGACAAAAAGCCAAACTACGGGGCAGAACTCAAATAGAGAGCAATATCATACAGAGATAGAGGCCAACATCACACCAAATGAAAGGCTTGATATTACAGGGTTGTTATGGTATCCTGATTGATCTTGGGAGACAGGTCTCTCACTGAGCGTGGTGCTTATGGATAGACTGGCTGGCCAGTGAGCCCAGGGAGCTCCTGTCTGCCTCCCAGCGCTGAGATTATAGGTGAGCCCTCCTGCCTTCTGCCTCCATGTAGGTGCTGGTGATCTGAACTCAGGTCCTCATGTTTGCACAGCGAGCACTTTACTGATTGAGCCCCCTTCCCCACAGCCTCTTATATCGTTTTTTTGTTTGTTTGTTTGGTTTTTGTTTTTGTTTTGTTTGTTTTTCGAGACAGGGTTTCTCTGTGTAACAGCCCTGGCTATCCTGGAACTCCCTCTGTAGACCAGGCTGGCCTAGAACTCACAGAGATCCGCCTGCCTCTGCCTCCCAAGTGCTGGGATTAAAGGCATATGCCACCACTGCTCTGTTTTTTTTTTTAACTTTTTTTATTATTTTTTATAACTTTATTTTAAAAAGTGAATAAAACCTTATTTCATCCTAACAAAACACCTCAGTTGAGCATAACTATTCCCTGATTGTCTCATGTGAATCAGACACTAAATGCATCTGGCCTGATCTTGTTATCCCACAGAACATGAAGCAACTGAGTAAATGTATATTCGATAACCAGTTGAAAACATTAGGACACAATCAGAAAAACTGAATGTTTACAGCCTNGAGCAATACATTCCAAAGCTCATTCTCTGCATTTGTCCTTAAAAAGAAATAAGTAAACAAATAAACTAACAACATTTTCACCNTCAATTTCATTAGGAAAATGTTGTCTGTATCACTATCTTACTGGGGCCTAGCACACTGTCTCATGAGAAGATGTGGGCAGTTAGGTAAATAAAGCTGGTTGCCTGTATTTAACCCAAATTATATCACTAAAAAATACTACACTTTTTAAATGGTGTTGATGTTGCTACAAAATTTATGTTTTGCAGAGTATACCCTAGAACCCATGTGTTGGCCAATAGTAGGGTGAACATAGGTTCTGAGAGCTTGGGTGGTCCTAGATATCCAGAGATGGACACTCCATGGCCAGTCATCATGACTGCAGGAAGGTGGAAGTTGTCACCAGTGTGAGCACAGGAGGCCACTGGAAGGTGGTGGTCAGTGCCAGTGATTCATGGTAATGGCTGCTCTAGAGTGACCACCTAAATCCTGGCTGTGCATGCGCAGTACCCAGGAGGTTTAAAACACCCTGTAGCCTGGTCTCACTCCATAGACACTGACGGAATATTAGAACACTCTCTAAGTCATTGAATCAGCCACCAAAGTTGAGAACCTCTGCTCTGGGAGTATGGGGGTGATTGAACACTTTTCTTCTGTAGTCTAGGGTCCCTTCTCCCCTGCACCCTCTTTCTCCCTGCTCCCCTTCCTTCTCCTCCTTCTCTCCATCTCTCATCTTTTTCTCTTCCTCCATTGTAGACAAAAGTTTGTCCGGTTCCCCCGCCCGGCTCCCACGGCGCTTAGACCCAAATAAACACACAGAGGCTTACATCATTTTTAAACTATGGCCCTGGCAGGCTTCTCGCTAGCTAGCTCTTACATCTTAAATTAACCCATTTTAT